>OVBE01005235.1:0-22111 GCA_900406425.1 Iberis pinnata | reverse complement strand
GATCCGGAAGAAGGGACTGCTTAAAGACTCCAGGAAAAAGGAATGAAACTATTGACTTCACGATTTCCTTCTTCTGCAGTTGGTTTCTTGTTCTGACTAAATCTTTGTTAGACGTTTAGTTTCCATATATCCTCAAGATCGTTTCCGTGCGTATTCTAAAGTTGATAACCATAACTATCCTCTCGTTTTTCTTTATATGTGTTCTGCTTTTTCTTTGTGTTTCTTCGAGGGTTTTCTCTCGCCTCTCATTTCCCACATTGATTAAACAATAGATCAATTGTGTTAGAACACTTTTAATCTAGTGTTTGCGTTAGTTATGGTTCTTGAGTTCATATCTACAGGATGTTCTAGCTTGGTAGAAACACAAGTGGAATCGGGTGGAGAATGTTCATTGGATTAGCACCCCCTACAACCCCTTTATTTTTATTTTTATTTTTATGTAATTTAGTTTTTTTCTCCTGACAAAAAAAAGAGTTTTACATTAAAACAAAACAAAAAATTATAGATTAAATGACATACTTATAAATATACTATCTTTGACTACTAAACATTTTTTCATAACAATGATTCAATACTAGTCCAATAAATATATACATTTTAAACTAACACTTCTTAAAGTTTGTAAATTATAATAAAACTATATAAAAGAAATTATCGTTATAAGAGTATTTTCAAATGACACTCTATAACTTCAAATTTGAAAATTTTTCTATTCTAAAAGCATCTCCAAAGGGACACTACAAATTCAAAATGTTCCACACTTTCAATTTGAATTGTCATTTGTTTTTCTCAAAAGCAACACTTCAAATTTAAAATATTAAAAGTTTATATTTTTCTAAATTGCCTATATTTTTGTTCACAATTAATTAACATCATACAATTTTATAAATTAATATGAAACATCCATCATTTAATTGTTACATGCAATGTTTATTAATAAGACATTACATTATTATAGAAATTACATAATTATTAGAAAAACATATTAAAAACATCATAAATAAAATGCATATATCAATATATTAGTTAGCATTATTACCATAATGCTTCCATATATGTTCGATCAATGCAATTCAAAGTGATAGATGAGTCTCTTTATTTTTTATCGCCAAATTACGAGATATAATTTGTTGAAATCGAGTATTTCATTTATTGCTATTTCTACAATTGGCTCGAGTGCTAATTTTGCATCTTTTTATTGCTCTACTTTGTATTAAATTTGCTTGATCTTTTAAGAAAATATTAATGGTATCTGATATTTCTCATATTTTAATATTGTAACTTTAATTTATATGTTTCTAAATATAAGATGTATATACCGACCAAAAAAATAATATAAGATGTCTAAATTATTATACATTTAAAATAAAGCATAAAATGTTGGTACTAAAAGACTAAAAAGTATTAAATAAATAAATTTAAGAACCAAAATGCAAGAAAAATGACACTTCAAAGTTGAAGTGTGAGATGAAGTGTGAGAAAGTAACACTTCATATTGGAAGTATGAGAAAGTAACATTTCAAATTTGAAGTTTTGAAGTGTCCATTTGGAGGAGAAAAAAGGTTCAAATTTAAAGTTATAGAGTGTCCTTTGGAGATGCTATAAAGGGACACTTCAAAACTTCAAATTTGAAGTGTCGTTTTTTGTGTTGCTTTTTGGTCTCTCGATTTATTTATTCAATATTTTTAAGTTTTGTATTGATTATTTTAATACCAATATTTTTATGGTTTATTTTTAAATGTATACTAATTTATACATCTTATATTTAGAAACATATAAGTTAAAGTTATAATATTAAAAATATGAGAAATATGATATACCATTAATATTTTTAAAAACATTTAAAAAATTTAATAAAAAAGAAAGCTATAAAAATATTACATAACACACAAATATCATAAAAATAAAAATATTACAGTATACTAATTAATACTCACTTAAATTTGATCCACTCTTTCCAAGATCATCAAAATATTGCTGTAAAAGGTTGGTGTAACCAAAGGTTGAGGTTGCTCTTGATTTTTTTTTTTTATGATTCTTGCTTGCTCAGATCGTATAAACCCACAAATATTACTATCAACAATATAATCTAAATTTGTTAACAGTATTTTATTTTCTGCTTCCATTTCTCTTAACGCTAACTTTGAAATGCATCGAGCATATATAGAAGCATTATGGTAATAATGCTAATTAATAATGGATATTTAAATTTAAATTATAATGTTATTGATATGTTTTCTCTAATGATTATGTAATTTATATCATAATGTAATGTCTTATTAATAAACATTGCATGTAATAATTAAATGATGGATGTTTTATATTTATTTATAAAACTGTACGATGTTAATTAATTGTGAACAAAAATATGGATAATATAGCAAAATACAAACTTTTGATACTTCAAATTCTAAGTGTTGCCTTTAGAGAAAAACACGTGTCTCTTCAAAAATACTCTCTAACAAATTAGAAATCCAAAAAATTATCTATTAGAAATGGAGAGAATAATTAACGTGTGTTACTAGCTTAATGACTCCATCTTGGATCTCGGTTGATTAATGGCCACACCTAAAGAAAAAAAAAAATAATAATCAATAGGCTAAAAATAATATAATAAGTAAAATAACAAGTTAAAATTTTTTAATTTTTATATAGTCTATCTTATAGTAATTAAAATAATAGGCTATAAGATTGAGGATAAATTATATTTGTACATATACTTCATTTATTTTGAAGGTATTAGAGAATATAACATAAGATTTATTGTTTTAAAACAAACTATAGGGATGTTATAAACTTGTAAACACCCAATTATATCACAGGTTTACATGTTATAAACTTGTAAATACTATGATTCATATGCGCGATGTATGCAATTTCTTTTTTATATAAAAATATTAATAAAAATCATATGCATCAAATCAATTAACATGCCGTCGTAAATATTACAAAATATAATTATAATATAAAAAACTAAGTCAAGGAAAAGATGTTTTGTAAGTTGTTCGGTTGTGTCCAGAAAGTTTATATCTTGAACAAATTTTTTCCTTGGTCTCTTGTTTTCCATTGCAATCTCTAATAATAATTGGTATTTGTTAGTGTGAGGTCGGCCAAAAGTACGACAACAATCTGGAGACAAAATTTTACTTTCTTCGACTTCATATGGCATTTGGATATCATCAAGAATTTCTTGAGCTGGATAAATGGACTCTGAATATATAACATACATATAATTCCTTGTGTAACAAGGATCTGATAACGTCTGTAACAAAAATTTTCCTTTTGTAGCTACTGCAACGTGCATGAATACAAGGAATCTTTTCTATATCAAGTACCCGACAAGATCAACTCAACTTCTCTAAGTCAACTACACCATCGCGTGAGCCACCAATAACATGGAAATGAGTAAAATTTATTGGAGACATTGTAAGTGTATTCACCTTAACACATTTTTTCCAGTGATATGCTGAGCATATGGTCCAAGTTCGGTGGTAAGTTTAGTAGCTACTTCTCGACGCTAACAAAACCAACACATCAGAGTATCCTATACATGATTGATAAATGCTACGATGGGGTACTCCCTTGGCTATTAAGAAGACAATTAATTGATTCATCGTTATACATATTCCATCCGAAATGAGTTGTACACCATAATTGAATATATGCATCTTCCAAATATTTGCTTAATTTTATATTAACATGACATATCTCTTCATGATATTGATAAACTCGTCCACTCTATATGTGCTAGCAGCTTCCTGAGCCAAATGGAAACATTGATTCGCTCCAAATTTAGTGGTGATGTTTTTCTTAAGGTGGAAAATCATATTTTCCTGTTCATAGATGAGTACACTTTTGCAAAAAGGATAAGTTGAATATCGAAGTAAATAACTTTATAGAACAATACAATAACTTTGCACAATAACTAGACTATAACATTCTATAATAAAGTAATTATAAAAATTGTGCGTATGAAAACTTTACATATTAAGCATCACAAAGAAAACATTCAACAACCCTGCGACAATAATTATGCAGAATAAAATTTTTGGAAAAATTATCTAACAAATATTTTCACGAAATCAATATAACAACTCTACACAAAAACACTGCTTAATAATTTTAACTTTTCTAAATAAGTATACGAAATAAATTTTAGAAAAATATGTACAGTAACTAAGTAACCATAATAATCGTGCATATGCAAACTTTACATATTAACTTTACCAAACAAACTCGATCACGAATAAAATATTCAACAATCTTGCGAAAATGGTTATGCAGAAGAAAAATTGGAAAACTGTATCGAACATATATTTTTACGGAATCAATATAACAACTCTGCATAGAAACTCTATTTAATAACTATAACTTTTCTAAATAAGTATACGAAACAATTTTTTAATAACCAGGGATTTCTGGGTCAAAGCCTGTATATCTCCCCAGGGCGGATCCAAACCATGTTTTATAAGTCTCATTTGGAGAGAATACCTCTCCCACCGTGAATCGAACTCAGGAGAACAACATCACCAACGACTGCGCTTAAACCAACTGAGCCAACTCACCGTGAATACAAAACAATTTTTACTAAAATATGTACAATAACTATACACAACAACTAGTTTCAAAAATAACTTTTCTAAGAAATTGTACTTAAGAAAAATGCATCTCGATCGATATAAAAACCACTACGAAATAAATTTTCGTAACAAATTTGCAACAAAAACTTTAGTTAATAAATTTGCAACTTTAGATAATTATACATATTAACTCTACTGAACAAACCTGGAACGAACAAAGTGATTTCACTATGCATAATAAATTTACTAATTAAGTATGCATGCGAAAAATGTATAATCATACCTTATTCAAAGATTTAAAGGGTTTCTTTATCAAATTATTGGTTCTAAAAAGTGTTTTATGATAGTAGATTTTTTAAGATCATTTTTAGACATATGTTTATATAAAAAGTTAATTTAAATTAATATTTAAGTTAAAAGAATAATTATGTCAATATTATCATATATCTTTAATTTAAAAAGATATGGTCTTTAATTTTAAATTAGATTTTTTTATAGTTTTTTCATGATTATCTGAAAAGATAGTAAATTTATATGTATTACATAAACTATTACCAACAAGATAAGAAAAATGAAATTTGGACAATGAATCGAGGTTAGATAGTCTTTGTATCTAAAAATCACTATCTTTTTTCTTTGTCATCAAATAGTATTATATTAGTTTATAAGATACAACTCATTACAAGGTACATTAAATTCTATTATGAGGAAGAATAAAACTCATAAAGGGTAACTGACCTCATACAAGAGGTGATAACAATCACCGAAGTGAATAATAATAACTCCCGGAAAGAAAGAACATAGTCTAGAATATACTAAACTACAAAACATTAGTATTTCCTCTAAATCTCTGATTCCAATGAACCATGCGAAATTAGTAAGTAAAATGGACCTAAATGTGTTGCACTCCTAAATCTAATACAAACCAGATGATGATAATTTGAACCAAAAAGTACTGAGGTTATTATAAAACAAACATAAAAAGGGCTTGATCCAAAAAATTACTGGGCCAAAAGAGAAACCAAATTGGTCCCAATCCAAAGCCTATCAGAGTTGATGTTACCCTAGTCCAATTTGCAATCCTACCACCGCCTTCCCAAAAATCCACCAACACACCAGGCAACCTAGATCCGGCGAGATAGATCCACCACCATGCAACACCCCTTGCAACAAAGGAGAAGAAAATCGACCAGGAGGACATCTTCCACATAATCATCTTCGATATTCTATATATGGTGTCGAGAATTCCATCCAACATCAACCCAACCACTATCTGCCAGTCACCACCACATGATCACTTTCAATAAAGAAGCAACCCATATTCGTGACGTTTTTTCGTAGATCCTACTAGATCCGATGAGAGAACAAAAAGGCACATGCATGCATGCTTCTAAAAAGGAAAATTGCCACCCAAGTAGACCATCAGCAAAGTCCAGAAGTCTAGATTGATGACCAAGACGTCGCGGTGGCAGAGGAAGAAAATCAAGTGACTGAGGAACGACAGAGAGAAAGTTCTGACGAAAACCAAACAAAAAAGAGGAAACTTGGTGCCGAAAAGCAAAGACAAAGCAGAAAAAAATGTACTATGCCACCGGAGACCGGCTAAGAAAATGAGGTCTCCGATGGGTATCTAAAATCACTATCTAGACACTCACTTATACGTGTAACTATGTGTGGACTATTTCAGGTAAGTAAAAAACCCTTAAATTTTTTTGAGTATTTTTGGATATTTTCTTAAATAATTCACATAAGTGGAAATGCGAATGCACACTTATGGACCGTGCTAATTATTTTCTGTTGTAGTATATATTTAAATTTCCATACCCACACTTATTTGTTTTTGTTTATAACCGCATTAACCGAAACGAAAATTTCTTTGTTAACGCGGGTGACTCGGATGCTGACGTGGAGCGCTCGTCAATACATGGAGGCTTACATGTATAAGCTAATTAAAACTTTGTTTTTTAAATAGCACTTTTAATAACAAAAATGACGTCTTAATAGATTTGTTTGACAAATTAAATTTCCAAAACGACGTCTTATTGTCTTTTGGAAGTGTTTTTTTTAATGACATCATTTTAATTAGTTTATGCATGTGAGCCTCCATGTTTTGATGAGCACTCAACGTCAACATCCAAGTCACCCGCATTAACAGAGAAGTTAACGTTGTTTTAGTCAATTCAATTATAAACAAAGACTTATAAGTGTTGGTATGAAAATTCAAATCGATAATAAAACAGAAAGTAATCAGCACGATCTATATGTGTGTGTTAGTATTTCCTTACTAGCTATATGTGCATGCACTAATAAACCATTCCCCCGTGGTAATTCATATTCCATGTTTCATACGAAATATACTATAATATCCATTAACTTTGTCGATCCTCTTTAGCCTACTAATATAGAAGATATCTTAATTCTCTATCATGGAAAACCACGGTAATTTTAATTTTTTTTCTCTAAATCGAAAAAAGAATTTAATTGCATAAAAAATATATGGACACTTCGAGAAATTGATTTCTGGAAGTTGATTATGTTATTTGGAAAATATTGTATTGGAGAAAGATAATATTCTAGTTAATCATAGATATTGTTTATTATATTTTTCTAATATCTTTTAGATATTAATTTAGTTATTGGAGAGAATATTTTGTTTGGTGAAGATATTATCAAGGGTTAATTTTAGTAGACCCCCGAAACTTTGTACATCCAACTTATTTCTCCATGAACTTTGTAACTCATTAGTATTCTCCCCGAACTTCGACTGCTCCTTACAAGACCCCTTGAACTATTCGATCTCATCGTTTCCCCCGTACCAGCGATTAAAAACGAAAATTGCGATTAAAGCTTTTAAAAGAGCGATTTAAATTGCTTTTTCGGTTAAGTTTAAACTGAAATCCTAATTTTATTTTAAACCAATCCCGGTTCAAATTAAAATTTAACAATACCATTTTGTTTGAATTTTTTTCAAAAATTGAGTTCATGAAAATTGGTGTGAGTGTAGGAGATGTAACGTGTATGGCTACAATACCATTTGATATGGAAGTGGAAGCTTATTTCTTGGCGAAAGAAGATGGTATTGTTGCTGGAATTGCTCTTGATGAGATGATTTTTGAGCAAGTTGATCCTTCTTTGAAGGTTTCATTTTGTTTTGAATCTTTGTGATTGAAGTCGACATAAGCCTTGGTGAATTTGTATGTTAAATGATATATAGTGATATCATGTTGAATGGATGAGAAATGATGGAGATTATGTACATAAAGGATTAAAGTTTGGGAATGCAAATAAGATTGTTATTGCTATAAGAGTTAAGCTTAACTTTATGCAGAGGATGAGTGGAGAATGGAGATGTTAATGTCACAATGCTTAAAGATGCGGTCGAGCTAATCAATGGACGATTTGAGACATAAGTAAGTATGTGTGTGTACATTAGAAAGAAAGACATGTAACACTTTTGTTTAGTGGAACAATGATCTAATCTCATATTGCAGGCTTCGAGCAATGTTACAATTGAAACAGTTACAAGATCGGACAAAGTGGAGTTACATTCATTGGCAGGTAACACATCTGAATAATTCTTTCATATATATATATATATATGTATATATATATATATATTTCAAACCAAAAATAAAAGTAATATAAATGCAGTGGAGCTTTGACGCATTTGGTAAAAGCGTTGGACATATTATCTCTTTGTCCCGACTCCATCTCCTTTTTCAGCCACTACCACCAAGAAATCTTCTCCGTCGTCGTCTGCCATTACCAGAGAAATCTTCTCCTTCAGAAACAATTTCTCTAAGAGTCGCCTGCAACAATCGATCGACAATAATCATAATATTTTTCTCTTCATGTTTTTGATTAAAAAAATTAAATAAAGACTTAAATTTTAATTTGAACCGGATTGGTTTTAAATGAAATTAGGATTTTGGTTTAAATTTAACCAAATAGCAATTAAAATTGCTTTTTTAAAAGTTTAAAATCAATTTTCATTTTTTATCGTTGGGAGGGGGAAAACGATGAGATCGAATAGTTCATGGGGTCTTGTAAGGAGCAGTCAAAGTTCGGGGGAAATACTAATGAGTTACAATGTACAGGGGAAAATAAGTTGGATGTGCAAAGTTTGGGAGGTCTACTAAAGTTAACCCTATTATCAATTTTTTTTCCTAATGGTTTCCTAAACTCTTATAAATAGAAGCTCAGTTTCATTATTGAAAATCACAGCAATTCCAAAACTCCTCTTTCTGCTTAAGATCATAAACTAGATAAAAAAAAGAATCATATCGAGAGATCAAATTCAAGTATTTTAATTCAAAGTTCTTTTTCTTGTTCCTTTTCCTCATCACCGCGACCATCATCGCTGTCAGGTTTAACTGTCGTTGCTCGACTTACCTCCGCCACCATCTTGTTCGTCTTGCTCTCCTGAGTTTAACTGCAGTCTCGAAATTCCTATCCGACGTTGAACGCGCGCAATCTGAAATCAAAGTTCATATTTAGATATGACCTCTCCTTCCTTGCCGTGTTTATTGTTTCCTCCTAGCAGCCGCATAAGAGCTTTATTTTTCTCACCTCCGCCACCGTTGGATTCATCACGCCAATACGAAGCCAACATACCTAACCTCGCTGCCAACAACTGCCAAATGTGCCCTCAACTTCCACTGGAAGTTTTTGCACTGTTGACCGCAGTCAACGCCGCTCCAGTCTCCTGAAACACTCACCGCCGCCGTTAATGCACCATCATCTTCGTCTAGGCAAGTAAAGCATCACACGTGACACCTCACATGCTCCGATGAATCGCAAAATACCACATGGTAGTGTCCTCCAATCAACAACTGGGACATCACACAGCCTCTTCAAGAGACAAAATCTAGCCACATGGCGCCTACTCACCCAGTAGTCACTCATGGTCTACCACATCAGCAATCTATGCACAGTTAGCCAGATTGCTGACATAGCAAACCAGGAGTGGCTGATGGGTGAGTATGCGTCACGTGGCGAGACCTGATTGCTTGAAGAGGCTACTCCAATGTGGCATTTGCTGACTGGAGGACACTAATACATGGCAATATGTAATTCGTCATAGTAGGTGAGGTATCACATGCGTTTGTTGAGTTTCCCAAACAAAAGCAACGATCCATTAGCGGCAGTGAGTGTTTCCAATGACTAGTGCAGAGTTGACTGTGGTCAACAATGACAACGAAACTTTCGGTGGGAGGTGAGGGCGCATCCAGTGATTTTTGGCTGCAAGGTCAGGTGCTTTGGCTTCGTTTTCGTAGTTGAATCCAAAGGTAGGGGAGGTGATAAAAATGAAGCTCTGGTGGAGTGGCTAGGAGTAGGAAACCGATACAGCAAGTAGAGAGAAAGTCAAATCTAAATATGAACTTTGACTGCAAATATGCGTCGAGTCTGACGTTGGATCAGAATTCTGAGATCACCGTCGAACCCATGAGAGCGAGACAAAAAGATGGTGGTGGAGTTGAGTCGATTGGTGACAATTGACCTGGCATCGATGAAATTAAAAGAGAAGTTCTAGAATTGGCGTGAGTTTCACGAATGAAACTGAGCCTCTATTAATAAAAGTTTAGGAAAATATCTGGGAAAAGAATAAAGGATAATATCTTAAACAAACATAATATTATCTTGAACACATGTGGAAATATCTACAAGATATTATAAAAGATAATAAACAATATATTTAATTAAATCTCAAATACTATCTTTCTCCAATATAATATCTTTCAGATAACATAACTAAAATTTCATAAATTATTTTCTGAAAGTTTGAGATATTTTTATGCAATTAAATCCATTTTCCCGATTTAAAAAAATAAAATTTCAATTTGCCCAGGATTTCCAAGATAGGGATGTAACAATTCTAACCATTGAAAAGGAACTCGTCCTCAAATTTAGAGAGGTGGAAATGAACATCTATTCTTTGAACCGGTTGATCAACTTTCTAAGAAAAAAACTAGAAAATGAATGGACAGTCGACTAAATGGAAAGTTAGAACTTTCGGGAAAAGTACAAAGAATTTTGAGTTGAAGAAAAATCAAATTTATTAAAATGAATCAGAAACGATGACTAGTTATTATTAAAACCAGTAAAAGAACCAAGGAATGAAAGAAAAGAAAAATCTAAAAAGAAAACTAAAGAAAATCTAAAAGATGGTTTCGAAACTTAAACAAAGCCATTATCCTCTCTTTGGCTTCTGTCTGTATTTCTTAACCACTACTTATTTCAAAAGCACTACTCCTATCCAACATGGCCGGTCCAAAGCATAAGTAAGTAAAGCCACCGATCAAGACACTAATATCTAAAATATTTTTTTTTGAAATTAGAGGACATTTTTTTTGAATTAAAGGGGCATTTTCTTGAAATAAAAGAGCATTAGTATTGAAAGAGAGGAGATTTTGGTGAAATTTTTTAAAAATTATATCATAAGTAACATAAATTATAGGTTTCTGTAAAAATAATATTCACAAGAGGTTCTAAAATGGTACATCAATTTTAATAGGTTTTACTTAAATAATATTTTTTTTTGTCATTTTGATCTTTGAACCATAACGAATCGTCAAGTTAATTTATTAAAGAAACATTTGACATATATATATATATATATATATATACGAGGCACATTTTTCGGATTTTGTATAGGGCATCTAAAAACGTTGGAACGGCACCGCTACCCAACTCCCCTAATCTCTATCATAATCACTATCACTTTGTCCGTAGTTATCCTCTAATGTAACACCCCGGTTTCTAGAAAGATGGTGGTACATGAGGAGAGTTTTAGTGGATTGATTTGTCTACCTATGACATCAAAGTGCACTTATCTTTTCGGTCACTAGTCTTGAGAAAACTCCACATTTAAGCATGCTTATGTTGGAGCAATCTAAGGATTGGTGACCTTCTGGGATGTTGTTTCTCGAAATGTGCGAGTGAAGACAAAGCATGGATAAAGATTGCGTGGTTATCTGTAGGGCAATCAAACAAGTCTTTAAAAGCTCCCGGACTAGCATATCTAATCGTCGGATACTAGTGGAGCCCACGAATCGAGAGATACGGGGACCACTGGCTGGGGCGGTCAAGGATTTTATAAGTGGTATCATAGCCGATTTTCACTCCAGTTCTAACTTGGAGGGCCGGTCCTAGTGTGCAGCGAGGAAGTTGCGCTCTGTGAGTGAGGTGAATGTAACACCCCGATTTATAGAGTAATATTGGTGTATGGCGAGAGTTTAAAAGAGTTGATATGTCTACCTATGTCATCAAAGTGCACTTATCTTTTTCAGTCAATAATCCAGCGAAAAATCTAGAGTTAAGCGTGCTTATGTTAGAGCAATCTAAGGATGAATGATATTTCGAGAAGTCATTTTCGAAATTTTGTAAGTGAGTACAAAGCATGGAGAAAGATTGCATGATGATCTACAAGGCCAACAAACAAGTCTTTAAAAGCTTACAGAATAGCACACCTGAGTGTTAGATAGTAGTGGAGCTCACAAACCGAGAGATCTGGGAACCACCGGTTGAGGCGATGATGGATGTTACAAGATATATCACATATCATTGAAAACTAAATTTACAAAGCAACAATATGCATCGATAGTGCAACGTTTTATTAATCAATATATATATATATATATGTCTATATTTAATGTATGTTATAATCATTTTTAGAAAAATTAATAAAATTACAAACAAATAAATATAAAAATACGTAATATTTTATATCATAATATATGACTTACTAATCAATATTAATATTTATTTAATGTATGTTGTAGTCATTTATGAAAAATTGATCTTAATTATTTAAGATTAAAACTGAAGATTACATTGGAAATATATAATATTATAATGTTAAATTTTAAATTGAGTTTTTAGAGAAATATATTAAGCTTCAAATTTTGAGATGTATATATATTTTTCTCTCTAATTTTAAGATGTGTTTTTGAAGATGTCATACCAACCAATAATGCCCCGTTTATAAATTGTTTATTATCACATCATCAACAGTTAACAACGAGGGAAAAAACAATGTTATGTGACGTTGGCAGGTTACTAATATTTAAAGTAACGTATTTTTGATCGAGACTTAGAAAACCAAAACATGTGGCCATTCAAAATGCATAATTTAGTTTCTTTACGCACATCGTGACCACACGACAAGTTGATAGCGAAAGATAGGGCGTACGCGTCCATTTATATGCGTACGTTTACTCTTACAGCTTATCTGTCCGACAGCTCATATATCTTTGTCAGTTTCGTATGCACGAATTACGTCTTCTTAAAAATTAAGTATTAGTATTTTTTTTTGTGTGTACACCAAATCTTCTCTTAAAGAGTACGAGAACGAGAACGATGATCTCTCTTAGTCCCGACATGAGAAAAATTGACTAAATATCTCAAGTAATGAGACATCTAAGAGACAAGTAATGAAAGATTTATGCAACTTTTGCACTACCATCGAACCTAAAACCCGGCTTGTGGAACAAAGATGAAGGCTTAAATGACTTCAAATAAAATTCGACTCATATGCACAATCACTTATCCTTTTACGACCATCACAACCACCCAAACTAGAGACTAAGATTACCTTAATCCTATCTCCTTCACCATGATAAAATTGCGGGCTGTAGTTCCATACAAACTCCATGATTATCCTAATACTATCAGCCTGTACAACAACGACACCAATGGTAACCAAGACCTTATACCGCAAGTCTCGGCCAAAACATATATGGTCGTATTTTAAGATTGAAAGATAAGGAAGATTAAAGCTTTTAGGGTTAACAGGAATGAACTCCTTGCCGTAAAGATTAATGGAAATTAGCAATGCTTATGTCCTGGCATAAAGAGGATAAGACACCTTCAACATGTGATTTCCGAGACCAAACATTCGTCTGCAGCTTTGGTTTCTTGTAAGTAACATAAGCCCGCATCACCGAGAAAACATGGAAAAGTCTTTGGACCGCACATGACAAGCTCCAGCAGTAAAAGGCAAGATCGTTAGAGACAAGACTCGGTTGAGACAAGTAATGGAAACTTACAAACATCAGAGGAACCATGGCTGAGCATTCCCACCTCCAAAGATACTCATATCTGGAAGAGTATATGAACCATTTAAAGTCTAGTAGATCCGGTTCCACTTGAGAATGAGCATCACCTAGCTACATTATGGAAGCCATACGTGACGATGAATCTTTTAACACGGAGATCCAACGAGTGCGAGAAGGAGGAGGTCTAGAACTTTCTTTGAGAGGCGACCCCGAGAGTGAGAAAGATGCCAAAAATACACTTATCCCCGGTACACGGAAAGTCCAGGTTAAGCTCGGTGTTCCACCCGAGAGCACATGTTCAGCAGTAGAGACAAAGTTCACCGGAGAAGTGAGAGACATCATCAGATGGAAGAGAAAAATAAAACGAACACAACTGGAAGGAAAAGTGAAGCGGATGCAAAAACAGGTGGACCGGCGACAGCAAGAGCCGCTGCTGGCGTCAGATGCAAGAAAAAAAGGCCTTCGATTTCCGTGCCTGGGAGAGAAAGCGGCGTTAGGGTTTTGGATTTTGTTTGTCACTTTAATTTTTGAACCACAATGTCTAATCCAATAATTTAAATTCTATACACATGAAAAATTATATTTGCATAATTAATAACCAAGTTTGATCATTGATATAGTAACAATGTAACATATGTGATACAACTACTAAACTATTTGATATTCGTAAACTATTGGTAAGTCTTTCAAATCAATAATTTCATTTCAAATAAATAAAGAAATAAATCAATACTTCACAAGCTAGGGAATAGATATTGTGTTATTAAAAAGTATATGTACATTTTCTGTATTCGTAGTTTAACATTGCATATAAAATTTAAGCATTATAAAACTTTTTATCTACCTCTCCCAAAGTCATTAGGATAAATTCAAAAATACTTTTGATCTTGAGATACAAATGTATTTCTAGATTTTTATAATTATTTTATATTAAAAATTAAATAAATTATTCATCATTTATGTGTTATATTTTAGTCGTGAAATTTATTTATGACTAACTAGAATACATATAAATATTTTTTGTCAACCCCTTCTAATACT
The DNA here is from genome assembly GCA_900406425.1 of Iberis pinnata. Lineage (NCBI taxonomy): Eukaryota > Viridiplantae > Streptophyta > Magnoliopsida > Brassicales > Brassicaceae > Iberis > Iberis pinnata. Next base: position 7,434 of record OVBE01005235.1, on the reverse strand, counting down.
ATTTAAAAATTATTTACCTAATTAATTTTTTAAAATGGACTCTTAAATTACTTCAGTTTTGATCCTAAGACCAATTGTACTTTCAGTGTCTGGTTCTTCTCTTTCGAGGATGTGACATGACTGTGTCAGTAGATGGCCATGTTGTGCTTGCGAGTGTCCACGAGCAAGTTCCAACCATTCTTTTATGATCTTCCTCTTGGTGATTCATGGTGATCACTTATATTGTGCCGCCCTTGTTCTATATGGTTCTGGATTGAGTTTGGTGTAGGAGGTTTCTTTGCTCTATGCATGTGGTCCTTCCATGTTTGAGGGCGCTGTCGTTGTAGTTGTTAGTTGGTGTTTGGTCTTTGGAATAGTTTCTTTGGTGTGATGGCTGTTGATTTCAGATCTTCTCGTTGTTGTTGTTCTTGGTTCTCTGTCGGCTCTTCCCAAGTTTGTTTGGCCTCTCACAATCTTTCCTTCGCGTGAAGCTATAGTTATAAGCTTTGGATGTTAATGTGGTTTTTCTGTGGCTTTGGCTCATAATACTTGTGTATTTTATTTTGTTTTCGGGGATACTTCTTTATCCAGTTTTGTTTCCAAAAATATCTTTTTATTCGCTGGTTTGTGTTTCTGTAGGATTGGATCCTACTGACTTGTTGGTTTTTATCTTTTTATTTTAGTCGGTGTTGTAATCTATCGCTTACTTTGACAAAAAATACTAATCTATAGGATAAGACCAAAACGATCGCACCTCTTGCCTCTCTCACAAAGCTGACATCGAATGTCTTGCACCACATGAAAGCTTTTCAAAAAGGTTGGAAAGCTTTTCATATTTCTTGATGTTTTGTAAAAATTATTTGTTTCATTTTTTTCGTTAATATATTATATCAGATAAGAAAAGATACAAACCCATATAAGGTACAATTTATTCCACTAGGGGGAAGATACTATCCCACCAAGAGAAAGATTGAAACCCATACTAGGTAAATTCTCTCTACAATAGAGAAATAAACTATTCCTAAAAAGAAAATAAACAATCCTGAAGGACCACATAAACTGGAAAAGAAAACTTTTCCAAACTGCAATAAATCCAAGTGTACCCGAGAGAATGGTATAGTACCGAAATGGGACGATACTACGAGAATTGCACCCTCATAGGTCTGATCTAACCCACCGAATATTATAAAGACGACTAATGAACATAATAAGCAAAAGAGAAAGGGCCTAATAAAAGTACAACCAAAAGCCCATAATTAGAGAAAAATCCCAATGTAGTTAACATGTCGCACATGTGGAGAAGCAGGTTGCCACGTGGCTTCTCAGAAACTAGAAAGACGGAACAATGAGTACTGAATGGAATCGGCGCCGGAGCTCCGACCATCCAAATTCCACTATGAAATATCCTACTCCTTTGTGTAACATCGTAACCAGGAAGGCTAAGCGAGTCGAGTTGCAGATGGTATCACTATCGAAGAGCTAGTCCCAAAGCCACCGTATAGCAAACCACCATCTCCACCACCCGAGAATCGCTTCCTGGGAAACATCATAACAGGCGAATTCCGCATACAATTCAATGCATGAAGAAAGAACAGCAAGGCGGAGCCGCTGAATTTCTTGAAATCAGATCAAATTGGGCCTGTGCAATACACCCAAGAAAATGGATTCCAACCACCGATTGAAAAGATTAATCACGACTCATGCTTTATCCTCACAGATCTGATTAAAGCCAGGAAAAAGTCGATATGACTAACACATGCATGTACAGAGGAGAGCAATAAGCATCCAAAGCCAATTCGCACCAGAATCTAGAAGAACGCTTGAAGCACATCGGCGATATTTCGGAGGAGAGGAGGAAGGAACATCGGTTTAAAGGCTAAGGAGACGATGACCCAACAAGACAGTGTCCATAAACAAAAAAGCAAATCTCGGCGAAAAAAAAGAATACTGAAAATATGTACACCGTTGGTGCCGGTACAAGGCAAGACACTGGCAAAAACGTGAACATGATTTGAGATCAGAGAAAGGGAGCAGAGAGAATTTTAGAGAGAGAGAGAGAGAGAGTATTTCTTCATCAATTATTTGTTTTATTTAATTGATGTTTTTAATATACATATATGTGAGAGTATATATGGGTATCTCAAAATGATGAGAAACTCACTCCAAAATATTTCATACTCTCTCCGTTTCAGATTAGTTGTCGTTCTGGAGAAAAATTTTCGTTTCAAAATATGTGTCGTTTTAGGTTTTCAATGCCGAAATTAGATGAATTTGAATTTTTTTAACCAATAGAATAATTGCAGAAGTTTTTTCTATTGGTTGATTTAGAATATTTAATGATATTTTTATAGAAAATAGAGATTTATTAATTTGTGTGCAAAACTCTAAAACGACAAGTAATTCAAAACGGAGAGAATATTAAATAGTAATATTTTTACATACTTACACACATATTTATATTGAGAATTCCTATATAAAAAACTCCCAATGGAAATTTTTTTAGTTGTTCTGTCTTCTAACTACGAGTCTGTTGCGTTGGCCCATTTTCGGTTTTAGATATGTTCGAAGTTTTACCCAAAGATATACCCAAATTGCAGTTTGTTTAGTATATGCTTATTGTCACACAGTGAATCTTCAAAACTAGAATTTAAGGTAAGATGAAAATATGAGTTCACCTGTTTGTTTATCATAAATTAAAAGTAAATTATATAGTATTAATCAGCGTAAAATATTGGCCATTCACACTAGAGAACCGCCAATAATCATCAATTGGCTAGAATAAAATAGAGAAATATATATCATAGTAGTTGAACCAAGGATTCAATACAATAAAATTGAATAATGAATTTTGTTTGAAGAATTCTCTTGTGTGTATATTATCAAATGAATCCTTAATTTAATCTTAAGAGCAAGATTATTGGGGTACCCAAAATGAGTTTTTGGGGATCTTGGGTCCAAAATATTAATTTAAAAAGTTTTGTGGTACCCAAACTTTTGGATATGTATCTTTATTAAGAGGTATCCAAACCTCTTTGGGTACGCCACGTGGCGTGTTTTAATTGGTTCAAAAATTAAATGAAGGAACAAAAAATCAGGTTGGGTTGAGAACTGTCACGTGGCGGCTTGTTATTGGCATGCCTAAGTTTTTTTCTTTTTGTCGAGTGTTTTTTTTAGTTGTTTTTTTTTTCATTTATAGATGTATCTGATACCGAAGCCAACACAAAAGCAACTCAATCACTTGATGGCATTAACACCTCACGTTATAGCACACGAATCAAAACCAAATCTGACCAGCCTACCATAACAAACTCCTAACAGCGTATCAAGCAACTTGGTCCAAAGAGATAACATATAGTCTCCTCTAGGAGGCACTAATGATATGTCGTTATTCACTTGGAACACTCGAGGTTTTAACCAATCCCGAAAACACAATATTGTCTTTCAATGGGTTTTATCTACTAATCCTCAATTTGGTTGTCTTCTTGAAACACGTATTCAGGCTGACAATTTTACTCGTGTTTTGCAGGATGATCTTTCGGGGTGGAATGCAATTACAAATTACCAGGCTCATTGTCTGGGCAGAATCTGGGTTTGCTGGAATACTACTGTTGAAGTCACACCAATTCTAATAATTTCTCAACTTATTATTGTTCTTGTTACTTTAGAATCGGGTATCACTGCTCTGATTTCATGTGTTTATGCCTCGAACTTTCAGGTTGAACGCTTAGAGCTTTGGAGGGATATTCAAGAAAGTATGCTTCTTTGTGGATCAACGTCATACCCGTGGCTTGTCTTCGGGGATTTAATCGAGATCTTGACTCTTTCAGAGCAATCCAATTCATCTCGTTCTGCTCGACATGCAACAATTCTAGGATTTTGTTTCGTAGTGTGATCTAACCGATTTAGCTTTCACTGGGCCTCGGTTCACCTAGTCAAACAACCAGGATCAGGACCCTATCGGAAAAAATTAGATCGTACATTGGTTAATGACTCTTGGAATCATATGTTCCCACACTCCTACACCGATTTCGAAGCTAATGGAGTATTAGGTTATGCTCGAAGCGTCGTCCATATTTCTACCCCAACTTCCCCTATTCGAAAGCCCTTTAAATTCAAGATGTTTTAACTACCCATCCTTTTTTTTACAGGTTGTTGACTCTCAATGGTCATCATCTCCAGCTCTTTACCAATCTCGCATGGCTCTCCGTCTCCTGTATACCAAGCTAAAGCGGCTCAAGGCTGATCTTCGGTTACTTAATCATATGGCGTATGGGGACCTACCCTCTCGTACAAAGGATGCCTACCAGACTCTATGTCGGAGGCAAGATCAAGCGCTCCGTGCCCCTTCCCACTTGTCCTTGCTAGCCGCTTCCGAAGCCTCAAAAGCTTGGCATCACCTAGCTCAAGCCGAGGAATCATTCTTCAAGCAACGTTCACGTATCACTTGGCTTCGTGAGGGAGACCAAAACACTTGTTTCTTCTACCGCTCAGCTACAACAAGGGCATCAAAGAACTCAATTAAACGACTTTGTCTGGCATCCGATGGCTTGTGACAAATCTTCCGTCAATTAAACAAGTAACCAAGACCAACTTCAAGATCTTTCTCCAACATCGACCCGAGATCGTGCCTTTACCTACACCACTCATCACCTCGCTGATCTCATATCGTTACCAACCAAAAGCAGCACATGTTTTAAGCCGCTCGGTCCTACCAGATGAAATAAAGGAGACACTCTTCTCTATGCCTTCGAATAAGGCTCTGGACCCCGATGGCTATACCGAAGAATTTTTAAAATCAGCCTGGTATATTGTTGGAGCCGATCTTACAGTAGCGGTCTAATCGTTCTTCGCATACGGTTTATTGCCCCGCGGTCTCAACGCGACTCTGATCTCTCTAATTCTGAAGACTAATAACCCTGAGATGATCAGTGATCACATACCCATTTCCTGCTATAACACCGTATACAAGATTATATCCAAGTTACTTGCCAATCGCCTAAAAACCATACTCTTGGAAGAAATCGAGCCTAACCAGAGCGCGTTTGTAAAGGGGCGGTTACTCCTGGAAAATGTCATGTTGGCTACAGAGATCTTCAAAGATTATCACAAGCTCTCTTTATCCCCTTGTTTTGCTCTAAAATTAGACATAGCCAAAGAATTTGACACAGTTAACTAGGATTTTATTGTTTCTGTCTTACAGGTCATGCAACTGCCTCCTGTATTCATAAATTGGATCCACCTGTGTATCTTAACCGCTACTTTCTCAATCTCTCTAAATGGCGAACCAGCAGGATAATTCCCAAGTACCAGAGGGCTAAAACAGGGGTGTGCACTTTCTCCTTATCTTTATGTGATCATTACTAATGTGCTGTCTAAGTTTCCAAATGCAGCTGCAGCTTGTGGTCATTTTGGTTACCACCCTCGTTGCGGAGCATTGGGTCTAACACACCTATGCTTTGCCGATGATATACTAATTTTCTCTGATTGAACTCCTGATTCGTTATCCGATATAGTGGATGTCATGGACACTTTCGGGAAAGCATCGGGTTTGCGGATCAACATGCAAAAGTAATCGATTTTTCTCAATGGCCAGCCTCCACATGACACTATACAACTCGTTAATCACCTGGGTCTAAAGCAAGACTCATTGCCAATCCGATACATGGGCTTTCCTCTCACCACCAAGAAGCTTGCACGAATTGACTACGCTCCCTTGCTTGACTAGATATGCACTCGCATGTCTTCTTAGGCAGCTAAGTTATTGTCTTTTGTAGGTCGCTTGCAGCTAATCAAATCTATGATTTTCAGCACAGTTAATTTCTGACAGTCGACTTTTAGGTTTCCAAAATCCTGCCTTCGTGATATAAATAGTTTATGTGTGCTAATTTGTTATGGTCAGACCATTCAGCAAGGATTTCTTGGGTGGATGTATGTAAACCAAAGAATTTTGGGGGATTGGGTATTTGCTCATTCGAAGATACATCACAAATTTTCTCCCTTGCCATTATTTGGCGGCTCATCATGGACTCAAGATCATTATGGCTAGTGTGGATTCAGCAGTATCTCATTCGAGGTTCAACGTTTTGGGATACAACTTCGGCAGCCTCGCGTTCATGGCTATGGCAAAAACTGCTCGAATCACGATCAATTGCGATTCCGTACTTACGTTTTAATATTTGTAATGGACTCCGTACCTCCTTCTGGTTTGAGAATTGGACCATGTTGGGGCCTTTGTACATTCTTGCAGGTGAATGTGGCATTCGAGAGTACGGTATTCCGAGGCATTCCATAGTAGCGGAGACGGCAACGTCCAACTCTTGGCGACTAAGATGAACACGTAACTTACAACTCCAACAGCTATAATGCCAAATTCAAGCCTTACCAACACCACAACCTCAAGAAGGTCCCGATGTGATCCTTTGGCGTCATGGCACAAATTTGTACAAGCCTTTCTTCTCCTCGGCTACCACTTGGAGACATCTAAGTCCCTCTTATCCTACAAACCCTTGGTACTCTTCTATTTGGTTTGCGCAATCTATTCCAAGATTTGCTTTCAGCTCCTGGCTTGCGACTCTTGACATGTTGCAAAAAGGACGACATATGCGTTTTTGGGGTGTCATTCAATCATGCAGCCTGTGTGGGGAGCCGGATGAAACACGGGATCATTTTTTCTTTGCGTGCCAATACCCATTCACCATCTAGTCTGAACTCACAACTCACATGCTTCATCGTTGGTTAACTCCGGACTGGGAACGCACACTGGTGTCCATGCGAGACAGATCCATACCATCACTTGACCAAGTTCTCCTCAGAATGTGCTTTTAGACCACCATATATTACATCTCGTGCGAGTGGAATAGAAAACGGCATGGTCATCCGTCACAAAATCTGGCGCATACATGCTACACCATAGTAACAACTATCCGAGATCTCATCACCAGTCTGCAATATCCACGTTCTTCACCGCTGCACTCACTCAGTCGGCATCGGGATGCTATCCATATCCCAAGACAATGACTATCCTCTATATATCCTGTAACGCCCCGACTTGGATATTGAGCCGCCACGTCACGCCTTATTCCCGGGAACCGACAGAATCGGTAAACTGGTCCGATCAATGCCCGAGTCAAGACCCTCCGACCCGAAGGTCAGAGTTATGGAGATTTCGCAGGATCGGTTCGATTGGATAAGTAAAAAAAAATTTATATTTAAAACATGAGGAAATAAAAAAAACATTTTAAAATAAAATTAATACANAAATTTAAACGCTTAATCGATAAATTATAAATCTCATGCGGAAGCTTAATACATCAAATAATATTACAACTCAAATGAAAATTAAATTATATTTGATATTATAATTTAAAATCATAAACTAAAAACCCGTACATGTATAGGCGGCCACGAACGTCCCGATCCGGACTCGACAGGGAACCCTAACGTAGGGTTACCTGA
>OVBE01005234.1:0-22117 GCA_900406425.1 Iberis pinnata | reverse complement strand
AATAAATAAGTAAAAAAATCTTGAATTTTTTAACTTTATGACAAACAAATATATTTCAATTTTATGACAAAAAAAACAATTAAACTTTTAAATTTAGATAAGAAAACCTTAAACTTTAAAAAAGCCATTTAAATCACTAAATTTTTAAAATTTAGCCATTTAAAGCACGCATTTTATGTTGACTAAGTCGTTTTAACCCCTCAAAAGGTCAATGTTTAAGTTCCGTTAAACTCAGTTAACGGTTGACTAATCTCATGTCTAATTTGGATAAGTCAACAAAAATATATGTTTAAATCGGAACCCGAACCATAGTTGATGTTTTAAATGGATCACTTAAGAGTTCAAGATTTAAAGTTCCGCGATTGGGGAGTTCAGGGTTTTTTCAACTTTTTCCCAATTAATTAGTGTAACCTTTTGGATTATGTCTGAGCCGGTATTGGGGTTGTAAAGACTGCAAGATTTAATAAAAATTATGGATCGGTTCTTAAAATAAAATTTTATGAATATAAAATAGACTATAAGCTTGACTTCAGGATCGGTCCTAATTATGTGATATATTTGATTTAGATATGAAGTTTTACAAATTGATATTCTACTTGAGGCTTAGAAAAATTATATGTTTCTATAGTTGTAAAAAGTGAGACTAGGTGAGAAATATATAAAAGTAAATAGTTATGAAGAAAACTGTAAACCTAATCATTGATTTAATAATATATTCACATATTAAATTTATACTTTACAAATAGTATATATCATGTAACAATAAACTTCTTAAAGATTTTTTGTCGTTTTGAATTTCATCATAAAATTACAAATCGCCTGTTTAGATTCAATCTCAAACATTAAAATTAGAGGATAACAAATATTTTTCCAGAGTTATAATCCTACAAAAAAATATATCTGAAAACACATTATCAAACTAAAAAACTTCTAAACCATATATAGACTACTATTTGGACCAAAACTAAATATATCAAATCTTCAAACTCTTTAAATAACACAAAAACCAAAAATCTTTAGAGTTGATAATCTTTAATAATCATCAAAAACGGTTGATAAATCCGCAACAAAATATAATTTAGTTCAGAACCAGCTTGTCAACGATGATTACGCTAAAAATGTAACAGATCCAAATATCCAAAATTTGTGTATCTTTTAAAAAATCAGGATATGCACAACTATCTTGACCCGAATCCGCTTCTATTTTTTTCTAAAGATTTGATTGTAAATGGGAACATAGAAAATTTTGATTGGTTGTACCCTATGTTATCTTAAAACATGAGAAAACATAAACTGGTAAAACCAAAATTATTGATTTAAGTAGAATCTCTTTTTTTCTTGGTGATAAAATCTATTGTGCTATCTTGATAATTTAACCTGGATTCTATCTTGTATAAACTTGAAAGCTTTTGTTTTGATCCTTGAACACATTCAGGTTGACTTAAATGAAATCTCAACCCCCTGCTTTATAGCTAACTTCTTTTCTTATGAAACCTTGTCTCCACATGTGATTGAAAACTTACCATGATTTAAACCATATATAGACTACTATTTGGACCAAAACTAAATATACCAAATCTTCAAACTCTTTAAATCATAAAACCAAAAATCTTTAAAGTTGATAATCTTTAATGATCATAAAAAAATATTGATAAATCCGCAACAAAGTCTGATTTAGTTTAGAACCAGCTTGTCAACGATGATTGACGCTAAAAATGTAATAGATCCAAATATCCAGAATTCGTGTATCTTTAAAAAAATCAGGATATCCACAAATATTTTGATCCGAATCCGCTTCTATTTTTTTCTAAAGATTTGATTGTAAATGGGAACAAAGAAAATTTTGATTGGTTGTACCCTTTGTTATCTAAGAGCATGAGAAAGCATAAACGGGTAAGGCCCAAATTACTGATTTAAGTAGAATCGATAAAAATCTATTATGCTATCCTGATAATTTCGCATGGATTTTATCTTGTATAAACTTGAAAGCTTTTGCTTTTGATCCTCGAACACATTCAGGAAGACCTAAATAAAATTTCAATCCCCCTTCTTGTTCGATTCTTGTTATATGCTTTATAGCCAACTTCTTTTCTTCTGAAACCTTGTCTCGAAAGGTGATTGAAGACTTATCCTTATTTAAAACTTGATCTGAAGCTTCAAAATAATTGTGTAAAACTTAAACCAGATTCTAGCAGTCCCTTTCTTCAGCTCTACATATGAAAATACTGTCATCTGCAAACAATAATTGCGATATTGAGATACTTCTTGGAGAGAAACTTAATCCTTGAAACCTTCTTCTCCTTTCAGCTTTCTTTAATAAGAAAATGAGACATTATGTGTTTAAAACAAAGAGGAAATGCGGAATAGGATATCCTTGCCTTATTCCTATTTGAGGAACTATGACGCCAAATGGCTGATTATTTATTAAAACTACAAAAGAAGTAATTGTTACACATTGCATCACCCATTTTATCTAAGTTGGACAAAAAACAAGTAGTTCTAAAATCACTTGTAGATAACTCCATAGCCAGTTATTATCCTACAAAAAAATAAAAAAATCCAAAAACACATTATCCAACTAAAATACTTTTAAACAGTGTATAGACTATATTTGAACCAAAACTACATATGCCAAAGCTTCAAACTCTTTAAATAACACAAAACCAAAAATCTTTAGAGTCGATAAACTTTGATGATCATCAAAAACGGTTGATAAACCCACAACAAAATCTAATTTAGTTAAGAACCAACTTATCAACGATGAATGGCGCTACCTTAAAAGAGCAAGTGATTACACATAATAAGATAAACTTAATTAAAACAACTGTTAACCAAATGATAACAACATTAATAAAAACACACACGATAGTTAGAGCCAAAATGGCAACACCGAGGCATCTTGAAAGAACTTTTGACACCCATTGACAATAAGTCCCAAACAAAAGGAGAATAAGACTTTTGTGCAATATCATACAAATGTGTCTAAGAAATTCTCTTACACTGACGAGAGAAAGTACAAGTCCATAGCCAAAACCTCCAAAACGAGCACCATATGCAAGACATTTCTGGTGAATAGTTGGCTATGTAGATAACTTCTTTTAAGGACCAAGATAGTTGGATTGTAGTTCATCTGCATTATCCATACTACATCTACAACAAAAGTAGAAAAAAAAACTAATAAACGAGACTAAGCTCCTAGCGTTCAAATAAAGTAAACCAAAGCTAGTAGATTTTTTTCGTTGTTTGTTTCCAAAGATTTTACTGTACGTAAATGGGAACGGTGAAAAAATGGGAACTGTAAATAAAAACAAAGAAAAAATGGTCTTAATTTTGACTTCACAACTAACACTTAAACCAAAACATAAACCGAAATCAAAACCAAACCAAAAGACTTTTTATAACCCGGTTTAAGAAAATAGTAAAAAAAAAGTCAAAAAGCATAATTGAATCTACAAGACTTCAACAACACTTCTTGATCTCATCTTCTTTAACTTCCAAATCTTCTTCTTCAGTCTTGTCTTTTTCTTTTCTCACCAATGGGAATCTCCTTTAGTAACAACAACAACAACAGAAGACGATTCAACAACAACAACCGTCGCCACCATCTTCCACCACCTTACTATTACCTCGATCCTCCTCCTCCTCCTCCTCCTCCACCATTTCCACCGCATTATAACTACAACTACTCCACTCACCATCTCCCTCCACCACCACCACAGATCAACTCTTGTTCTTATGGTCATTACCATTATTACCCTCACAATCCTCACTATCTAACCACCCCACAGCCTAATTTGTGGGGTCCACATCAGCCGCAAACGCAAACGCAAACGCAAACGCATACACCGCAACATAACGCGAAGAAGGTGAGAAATGATGTCAATGTACATAAAGATACGGTAAGACTTGAAGTAGACGATGAAGTACCTGGTCAACATCTAGTTTCCTTCGTCTTTGATGCCCTTTTCCATGGAAGGTAATATCGTATCTAAAGTCGGATCTGAATACATTGGTTTAAAATTTTGAATCCGTTTCTAGATTTTATAGGTTACAAATTTATAACATTTCAATAATATGAACTAAGTGATCGTGGTCTAATGGTTATCTCACTTGAGAAATCGATATGGTGGTATAGGTTAAGGATGGATTCTTCTTGAGTACGAAATTATAAAATCATTTCCTCTTTAACCTGTTAGAAAACTCGATAAGTGGTATATTCGACGGTATCATTAACTCTTAAAAAACCATTTCAATAATATGAACCAACTGATTGTGATCTAATGGTTATCTCACTTGAGAAATCGATATGTTGGTATAGGTTAAGGATGGATTCTTCTTTAGTACGAAATTATGAAATCATTTCCTCTTAAACCTGTTAGAAAACTTGATGAGTGGTATATTCGACTGAATTACTCACTCTTCAAAAAAATCATTTCAATAGTATATTAGAAAATATTAATATATAATTGAAAAGAAGAAAAGTTGATTAAGAACAATTTATGATAATTATTATGTTATCCCAAATTATTTGTTACGTTTTGAAATGTTATTTCATTAATTTTGAAATTGTTTAAATTATTATTTTAAATTTCATATTTATTACGCATATTGACATCATGAAAACCATATGGAATTACTCTTGTAGATAGTAAAGGTTCAAGCTTTATATAATTTGCTTGATTAGTATGTGTTATATTGATGGATTTGAGACATGTATCTATTCTTCTAAATTGAATTTATATGAGTTTATAATTGATCAATGTCATTGTATTCTCATTTTAATTAGAATAAGGTTTGAAAGAATTACTAAAGGAAAGATCTTTACACATGAGAACCATCTAATATCACTTTTAGAGATAGTAAAGGTTCAAACTTTACATAAATTTGCTTGATGGGTTATGTGTTTTATTGATGGATTTGAGACATTATACTTGTAAACTAATCTTATCTATCTTCTAAGTTAGATTTAGTGATTACTAACCTTAACTCGGACTCCCTATGTTTCTAAATATAAGACGTTTTGAAATTTTCACACATTAAGAAAATAATTAATATATCACCTTAATTGTTACATTTTTATCCCAGACCAATTTTCCGTAAATTTAAGCCAATAAATTCATTGTTATCAATCAACATTTATTCATTTAATAACAAATCTGCATTAAAATTCTAAAACATCTTTTAATTTGAAAAAAAATCTAAAAAATCTTATAACAAAAAACAGAGGGAGTATGATTTTATATTGATCGAATGTTGAACTTACATATAGATTATTATTGTGGATCCACTTTTGCATTATTCTCCACCAAAATTCGATTTCTAGCCGCAAAACACCGTATTATAGAAATTGATTATGGATCGGTTTTTGTCGATCCAATACCGACAAAAAAAAAAATCGAATTCTCATAGTGTTCTTATTTCCTTTTTACAGTATCACAATTACATTCTTTGCAAAAGAAGAACCAAATTGTACTTTCATCCCACAGTTTCCAGAAGTTTATTCACCAATTAGATTCACTTTTCAAAAAGGTCTTGGACAAAAGTTTATGCAACCTTTAGGAACAGGAACAGACTTAAGTTTCTTTGCTCTTGATGATTTGTCTAAACCATTACAAGAAGAAGTATACCCTCTTGTAATATCAGCTGAGACATTGATCTCTTCAGAACAATCATCAGTTCATAAGCAAATCACACAAGCTGTATTAGAAAAAGATAATAACAATGAATGTTTTGTAGTGAAAGTTGTGAAACAAATTCTATGGATTGAAGGAGTTCGTTATGAGCTTCATGAGTTGTATGGTTTGACTAGTCAAGGTGAAACTTCAGGGTTAGAGGATAGTGGTTCTGGTAAAGAATGTGTGATTTGCATGACTGAAGCTAAGGACATTGCTGTGTTACCTTGTAGACATTTGGTAAATATTTCTCTATCTTTTGATTTTTGTCATGTAACATTTCATTTCATACTTTAGTTAGTGGCGTAAAAAGATGGTATCACACTTTAGGCTCATTAAAAAATATGACGATTACTTAAGGGTAGACGTTCGGTTCTACGGTTTGGGTACTTTTGGTTCCTGAATATAGAAACCGTATAAGAACCAATAGAAAAGCAGTTGGTTTAGTTTGTTCTAGGTCAATTCGGTTTGGTTTGAATCTAAAATATAGGAACTGTTTGACAACCGAAATATTCATGATTACGACTAGGTTCATATATTTTCGATAAAATAACTGAAAAACCAAAAATACTCTAATGAATCAGAAATAACCAAAAATTACCGAAAATATCCAAAATACTTAAAACCGATATTATGCAAAAGAATCAAAAACACCATAAAGAACTGAAAATACTCAAAAATTATCGAAAATACCCGAAAATTAATAAGAGAGACAAATACGTATGACTTTTCGTATAAAACACTTACCTTATAAGTTCCTATAGTTCCTATCGATTCTTTCGGTTAGGTTAAGTTCTGTTCCGAATCAATATTCATGGTCTTAGTAAAAGAGAACCATTCATATAATTTAAAGGAAACCGTACTTGAACTGAACCTGATTTTCGGTTTGGATCGGTTTAATTCTTCGGTTCAAGGTTATTATGCCTACCCCTCATCAATGTACGGTCAGTTTCAAGCCAAGAACCTTTTTGTTGTTTGGTTCTAACGTCTTGTACTGTCTTATGTTTCGTTTTTATGCAGTGCATGTGTAGTGATTGCGCGAAAGAATTGAGGATTCAGTCGAATAAATGTCCAATTTGTCGACAATCCATTGAAGAGCTCTTAGAGATCAAAGTAAACATTACTAGTGATGAACAATACTAGTAAAAAAGGTTCCTTATTCATATAAAAAACATAATTCTTGATTCTTACTTCTTCTTTCAAAATCCTCTATATATGAATCTATACTTTTAACCATTTTTGCTTAACTTTGTTCTGCGTATATATCGATTTGTTTGATCTAAGATCAGGGCCGGTCTTGAGATTTGAAAGGCTACAATTTAAAATAATAAAAAATTGACCGATTCTTAAACTAAAATTTCATAAATGGATCGGTTCTTAAACTAAAATTTTGAAATTAAAAATGAACCGCAAACTCGTGTTTAGTGTGTGGTCTCAGGACCGGTCATGTCTAAGATGTTAATGTTATTGCGTAAGTATATGTTAGCCAATATACTCTAAAGAGCTTTCCTTTTTTTAGTCTTATCTTCATGGATAAGTTCATAACACTTTGATGAATCTATTTTATATTTTTATGTGAATTGAAAGCTTTTTGTTGTTGTTTGTTTAGCCAAAAGGTTCCGAATTTGTGGTCCAAAACTCATTGTACCCCATTTAGTTTCTTCACAAAGTTTGGAAATTAACATTTGTATAGTTTTTAACTTTCTATAACCATGTTCTTTATCTTCCTTACTCTCTTATAATTTGACCTTTTTCACCAAAAGTCAAGGTTTATTAGAGACATAATGGAAACTTTGGTAATTGCGTGTATAGAGAAAAATAAAGAAAAAGAGCTTAACACATGTATGGTGGTCTATTAGTGATAGTTCGGATATAGAAATTTTGGATATTAATTCGTTTTGATTTTATTAAGTACGTTTTTTCCAAACCACTTGATAAATTGAATAAAAACTGATCTAATTACTGATAATCTACATGTATTATTGGTGGTACAAGGTAAGGGTGGGACGGATCTGGATATCCAGAGTTTTAGAGGATATTCAGATCCGTGAAAAAAATATCTGAATCCGAGTTAACATTACAAAAAAGTGAAAAAAAATTTAAGGTGATTGTAAAAATTACATTTAAATTTATTATTATAAGGAAATCAAATTTTATATATTTTTAAATAACATAAATTAAAATATTTAAGTGTTTTTACATAATATATAAAAATCTCAAAATTATATATATTTTTAAAAATATATTTAATATATATAGATCTGGATCCGGAAATTAAAATTTTTAGGTCTGGATCCTGACTCCACAGATATCCTAATTTTTGGAACGGATCCGAGAGAATCTCATATCGTATCTCGAATTCCCGATAATAATTTCAAGCTTACTATAAGGGGTTGGTCTTAATGAAGACCAACTCTTTAAATATGTCGACAATTTAATGGATTTGGTTTACAATTTTTTCATCTAATTATGTATAAGTTACGGATTTTATACCGTCACAAATATAGAAATTGATCCTAAAACAAAAAATAATCTATGATTTTTGATATACAAAAATCGACTCTAATTACTTTTAGTATGAAAGAATTAGAATATCTAAAGTTTGATTCTGAAGATTTTTTTTATCCAACCTCCTACTGTTAATAAAAAACCTATTCCTGCTTTATAAATTATAACTATTGAAGTAAAAAAGCTGCCGGCGGAAAAAGAATGTTTCCCACTGAGGTTATAAGCTTAAAGGCAAAAGAAAAAAAGAAAAAAAGTAATAACTTTTTTAAAAAGATACTCTATTCATTCTTTTGACAGAATGTTTAAAACTTTTGAAATAAGAAAAGTCTAAATTTGATTTATTGTTGTTATCAAAGTTTAAAACTGAACTAGATAACAATTATGTTTATTGACCACTCAATTAGTCTTGAAATGAATAATCATATCAAGAAATATAGTTCAATTTGATATAATACTTGATTTAAAAATCTTATTATATAAACCGGAACGCGTTTAATGTGAGTGCGACACCTAAGCAAAATTATAATTAATAAGATCGTGACACGTGTCATTGTTAATTAGGATCATGACATGTGTCAATGTAATATTTAAACTAATGGAAACTTTCTTATTGTTAGTTTTTATTTTTTGAAATAATAGAATAACAAAAAAAGAAATGAGTATTATTATTTTAAATGGAAACTACAAAAAAAAAATATTAATATTATAAGATTAAAATAACAAAAATATACAATGTATAAGAAAAATATCGATAATTATTTCTCATAGTTTTTGATAATCGACAATTATGAATATTTATAATTATAATTTACAAAAAATCTAATAATAACTAAATTTCGATTTTAACGTCGATTATAATATATAATCACTTGAGTTATCATTTTTAAATTTAAATATTTTACATTTACCCGCGTATCACGCGGGGCCTAATCTAGTATATATATACATATATACAGAGTAGGTGTGGGTGTTCGGTTTTCAGTTTGGGTTCATTTTAAATAATTCGGATTTCGGATTATTCGGTTAAGGGTATATAAGAACCGTTCGGGTTATATAAAAATTTGGTTTGGGTCTATCCGAGTTCGGTCTGATTCTTTCATCTTTATTAGAACCCGAAATGGAACCGAAAATCCAAAATATCCGTAAAATATTCCAAATTATCCGAACAACCTAGCTAAAATCCAAGTTAATCGAATAAAAAACCCAAAATAACAGACGAAAACCCATAAATATCCGAGTTACTTTACTAAAAACCTACTTTTTCTCCCTAAAGTCTTAACTATCCGATTACAATTACATACATAGTGATATATACATACAAGTTTTTCAGTTATACTTTCGGATTTCGGTTCGGTTCAGTTTTTCGAATTAAAATACATAGGATCCGTTCGGATAATTTGGAAGAACGGTTTGGTTTTGGTTTTGATTTTTTCGGTTCGGTTTCGGTTTATATGTCCATCTCTAATATATATTGTTATTTGATTGAGTAAAATGAATGGTTATTAATGGTGACGTCCACGAAAATTATTACCCTATTTTAAGCACAAAACGTACAATAATGCACTTTCCAAAAATATGAAAAATGAAAACGAATCCAACGAAAAAGATAGTAATCCAATAAGAGAATCGGACAAAAGATTGATGAATTAATGCTATTCGGTGAAGAATATGATAAGAAAAATAACAAAAAATTCAAATCGATTTCGAGATTATAAAAATTACAATTTAAAATAAAACATATATTTAATAAACATAAAATTTTATATAAAATATATCGTCTTTTAGCTAATTTTTTAAAAGAAAAATTACAAATACGTCTACTTTGCTTGAGGCCCGAACCTATACACATACATATAATACATAAATATTGGATTTCATAATTTTTTAATTTTTTTATAAGCGTATCCAAGAAAAAATATTTTAAAAATGTTTTTTGGGATAATTTGCTTATTTTAAAAAATATTAAATAATTTTAAAATATATATTTTTGAATTTATATGTTTACAAAAAAAAAGCTTTTCACGTCTTATTTTATCAAAACCTCGTATTTTCGTTTTGAATTAAATCTTATATTTTACAAAATTAATTATACAAAAGACATATCATGTGGAAAGAGACTTCATGTGACAAACAGCTATTAAATTAGACAAATCCTTCAACGACAAAACACCAATTATTTATCTTAGCATGTCAAGTTTTTCTAAATTTTTTTATACTCTCCAATAATACATATTACTTTTTTTGGAAGTTTCCAAATGTGTAAATTATTCCTTTTATAGTTCAAATTTTTATCAATAATTAGACAACACAATATAAAAAAATGTGTTTGAAATTCTAGTTTTTGTTTTTGTTTTTTTTGATGACTTTGGTATCTGGAATTCGAAGGATTTCGATTAGGTCTAAAGCGTCTGCAGTCGCTAAAGATATCTAGGAGGATCGCCGAAATTTACTTCATGTTAATTGACGGTAGCCGAGATTCAAATTCATGCAAAACTCACAATTGTGAGTCATTTATCACCATAGCTAGAAGTCCCGGTTTATTAAACTATTTTTTTTTTATCATTGACACAATTAAGGGTGAGTTTGGCTTCACGTGGTAACATATCGACAACATTATCGTAGGTAATTAAACCTTGTCATGCTCAATATAAGTAACAATGTGTTAAAAGTATGTGTAGAAGAAAATATATTAAAATGCAATTGGGCAATAAATTTTTCAAAGTAGAGGAAACCTATAGAGATCTATGGCTGAAAACTTATTTATGTTAAATCTAAACAAAATTTATGAAAGTGGCATTCATCATTCCAAAGAATCATAAACCAGCCCCACTTTTTGTTTAACTTTTTTATTTGAACAAATGAGGACGGATCGAGATATCCGGAATTTTTGAGGATATCCGGATTTACTAGATCCATGGAAAAAATATCTGAATCTGGATTTGAGTCAACATTACAAAAAAAAAAAAACGGTAATTTTTAAAACCTTTTTTTTTATAAACTGAATTTTTTTAGAGAAACTTTTTAAAAATATAAAGATTATTATAAGATTACATTTAAATATACTTTTACAAGGAAATTAAATTTAAATTTTTTAAATAATCCAAATTAAATTATTTAAGTGTTTTTATTAAAAATAACATAATATATATATTTTAAAAATATATAAAACTATCATAATATATATTAAACTATATATATATATATTAAAATGTATTGGTTCATATCCGGATATTCGGACCTAAAAATTTTAATATCCAGATCCAGGTTTCACATATATCTTAGTTTTCGGAGTGGATCTGAGCGGATCTCAGATCGGATTTCGGATAGCGAATAATAATTTCACCCCTATTTACAATACATTGGATGCATCTAAATATGTAAACATAAAAACTAATAAATGGTCTAAATCATTTTTTAATTTATGCAGATAATTTGATCCAAAAATATAATCTAGATTATTTGAATAAAAATATAGGAGCAAACTAGAACTATTAGAGAAAACATAAAGTTAACTATGGTAAACATAGATTCTTCTTTCTTTCTTTTTTGTCACTGTAAACATAATTTCATAAAAAATAAGGAGCAGACTAAAATAATTAAAGAAAAAAATGTAAATCCATAATTCAATTTATTCGGATAATTTTATCTACAAATATTATCTAGATGATTATTCGGTTAAAAATTATAACATTTCCATAAGGAATTTTAGCTCATACTATTAATTTCTAAGATCTTAAATTGAGATTCTGAAAATGATTACACCAACATCCTAGATTCTCTTACTTTATTTTCTTATGCACATGAAGTTTCGTCATCCCAAAATCTATTTTCCCACAATATTCATTTTGCATCTTATAATACAAATTATGTACAAAAATAAATACCAAACTATAAAAGTTTTTGAATTTCTTAAAAAGAAATGAGTGAAAGTTATTTTTTATTATATTCAAGTAGAGAAATTCTTATTTATAATCAATTTTTGTAATCCAAAAAAAAATCTACTACTAATTTTTATTGTGCAAAAATCAAATTTTTAAAAAACATAAATAAAATTTTAATTATTTGATCAATATTATTTCCTCGCAATAAATGTTACTCTCTTTATTTCATTTTATTAGTTGTTTTGGCTAATAACATACATATTAAAATAAGTTTTTATTTTATATATTTTTGTTTTTTATTTTTTGTCTATCAATTTAGTCATATAGATGTTTGAGTTTTATTTTAATTTTTTAATTAAAAGTTTTATTTTTTACATTGAAATTTGTAAAAAGCTTATAATGTAAAATAAGAAAAAAACTTCAGAACAACTAATAAAAGAAAGTTTTTCTGAAATAAAATCTGCAAGTCTGTTTAAATGCAGGTCAAGCCATGAGTTGATGGTCAACCCGCAATACAACTCATGCTTATATTGATGACGTGTCAAATGTTAACGGAACAAACGGTGAGTTAACAGCATAGGCTGTATTGCGGTTTGACCTGCATTTAATACACATAAAAGTTTTTTTGTCTATTTAATCGACTCGTGGTTTTTTTTTTTTGCAGAAACCTAGAGAATCCGATTGTAGATCCAATTTCAAACATTAAAGACTCAGTCTCGAATCATCATTAAGAGAATCCATAAAACAATGGACAAACACTTTACGTGCAACATTTGTCACAGAAGAATTTGTCTTCAGTGTGAAGCGTCTCTGTAGAGCTGAAGTTTTTCAACAGCTAGTTATTGAATTGTTTTGTTCGATATCAAGGCTTAGGTATAGGAATATTGATGTTTGGTCCGTTAGCAATCTTCTCAGGAGACGCTGATGTTGATGTTTCACGTTCAGATTTTGTAGCTTTTGCTTCTTTATCTAGTATGTCGACAACTTCATTCAGCAAATAATTCAGGAATTCATGTGCGTCCTACAGGAGAACAGTAAGGCCCATTCAATCATATGTATATATTGCATAAAGATGAGGAAATCTGTAAAGATCACTTGGTGCATATAACTCTGTAACAGCTCATTCTGTTTCTTCAGCCTCTGTACAAATCGCTTAGGGGCGAGAACACTTGTTTTCTTCTTCTGGGAACTTATCTATTGAATGAATTTACAAAGATCCAACTTATGATAACACTTTCCCACAAATATGAACTACCAAACGATAATCAAACTAAGTGCTGCATTAAGCAGCATATTATATTAACATTTGACACGTTATCATTATACGCATGGGTTGTACTGCGGTTTAACCCTCAACTCACGGTTTGACCTGCATTGATACACATAAAGGATTGTTTTGTCTATTTAATATGACTCACAATTTGTTTTGCAGAAAACCAAACCGTTAATTATAAACGGTGAGTTAACGACATGAGTTGTATTGCGGTTTGACCCTTAACTCACGATTTGAGTTGCATTTAAACAGTTCACGGTTTGATTTGTCTATTTATTCGGACTCGTGGTTTTTTTTTTTTTGTAGAAAATCCAATAAAAAAACTGAGAGTATTAATTTAGGTTTAGTTGGAAAAACAACATAATATATATATATATATATATATATATATATATATTTTTGTTAAAAAAACATAAAAATATTTGTCAGTCCTTTGCTTCTAATAAATTGAAGCAGCGACTTGGCTTCACTCTTTCTCTCTGACTCTGAAAAAGATGAAGTTGAGAAGTTAATGTTCCACCAACTTTTCCTCTAAAAGTCTGAAACTTTCTTTGCTCTCTCTCATTCTTCTCTCATCTTCTTTATTATCTTCAAGAAAAAAAGGTATCATATATACATTTACACAGTGATATGTTCTTCTCTAACTTGTAACTTTAAAAGATCTAATTTTTATGTGTTTTTTCTCTAGATTGAAGTTGTTTCAGATCTTGTAATAAAGAGACAAAAAAAATGAGTAAAGAAGAGTTTATGAAGATTCAGGTTTGTTTACTATTTTCACTAAGCTTCATTATCACAACATATAAATTTATTTTGATTAATTTTTTATTTTATTTTGTAGACTTGTGTTCTTAAAGTGAACATACACTGTGATGGTTGTAAACAAAAAGTCAAGAAAATCTTACAAAAAATTGAAGGTTTTTTTTCTTTTGTTGACTTTCTTTAAAGTCTCTTTCTTGACTAGAAGTATTTGAAAAACTCATTTTTGTTTTTTTTTTTTGTGTTTTTAGGTGTTTTCACTACTAAGATTGATTCAGAACAAGGGAAAGTAACTGTCTCTGGAAGTGTAGATCCTTCTGTTTTGATTAAGAAACTTGCTAAATCTGGTAAACATTCTGAGATTTGGGGTGTTTCAAAGGTTAATAACAATCAAAATCAAGTTAATGGAAAAAACGGCGGTGGCGGTGGCGGCGGAGGTGGCGGTGGTGGTGGTGGTGGCGGCGGCGGCGGCGGAGGGAACAAGAAAGGTCAGAAGAACGGAGGAGGAGGAGGAGGAGGTGGTGGTAATGTGGTTAAGAATGGTCAGCAAGTGAATCTTGAGAAGATGAAAGGGTTTCAAGATTTGAAGGTTCCATTACAGATGAAAGATTTGAAAGGCTCTGTTTCAGTGAATAAGAATCAAAAAGGTGGGAAATTTGAAGATTTTGATGAAGATGATGATGATTTTAGTGATGATGATGAGTTTACTGATGATGATGATTATGATTTTGATGATGAGTTTGATGATCTTCCTCCTAATAATAAGATTAAACCGGATATGATGATGATAAACGCTTTAAAAAACGCTAATCTCGGCGGTTTTCCCGCTAAAAATGGTGCTAAAGGTGGCGGCGGTGGTGCTGGAGGCGGTGGTGGTGGTGGCGGTGGTGGCGGCAGTGGTGGTGGAAAAGGCGGTGGTGGCGGAGGAGGTGGAGGGAATGGGGGAAATCAAAATCAAGGTGGAGGCAAAAACGGCGGTAAAAACGGCGGTGGCGGTGGTGGTGGTGGACATCCGCAAAACGGTAAAAACAGTGACGGAAACGGCGGTCAACCGGTCGGGAAGAAGGGAAACGACGGAGGCGGGCAAATGACTGGAGGATTACCAGCCGGTTTCCGTCCGAATATGACAATGCCAATGGGAATGGGTGGTGCAATGGGGAATATTCCGGCGGTTCAAGGATTACCAGCGACGGGTCTAGGCGGTGGACAACCGGGTTGGCCCGGTTCAGATCCGACTCAAATGCAACAACAACAATATTTAACAGCTGTTATGAACCAGCAAAGAGCTATGGGTAATGAAAGGTTCCAACCAATGATGTACGCACGGCCACCACCAGCGGTTAACTATATGCCACAGAACCCGAACCAATATCCGAATTCGTATCCGTACCCGAACCCGTACCCGCATCCGTATCCATATTCACCTTATGGACATGATCAATACTCTCATGCTTTTAATGATGAGAACACTTCAAGTTGTGATATTATGTGAAATGTGGTAAAAAAAAAATTAAAAATTAAATAAAATGTTTTTTTATTTTTATTTTTGGATAGATCGAATCCTAAGTTTTTATTTTTTTTTCATTTCCGTGATAATTTCAGTATTTTAATATAAAATTCGCAAGAATATTTTGTTATATATTAAAATGATATATAAATTTTAGTTGTAGTTGTTTTTCTCCTTCTAGATGACATATTAAATAATCGGAATTGTTGTGAATTAATGCAAAAAACAAATTATTACTTGACTTAGAATATTTATAATTTTGTTTAATGTTATTAACATATTACAAAATCTCTTAAAAATTGGAGAGGATTTAGATCTTAATGGAATTAGAATCATGATCCCACCCACTAAATCATCTTCTCCACTATATTTGGATCTTGTTGTTATTGTTTTTTTTTTTTTTTGGGTGTTATTGTTTTTTAAGTCATAGCAAAGCCTTTTCTTAGAGACTATTATTTTGATGATTTTAGGTATTTTTATTTTGAGTGTTGACTTCACTTCTTCGTGGGGTTTATTGGTTTTTTATAGTCGTTTAGGAGCTTTTGTCCGGAATAATAATTTGTTTTCTTCATTAGTAAGGTAGTTTTATTTATCGAATGAGGAATATTGTGTGTGGTCGTTTGTCTCGATTGTCTATTAGAGCTTGCAATCGGTTCGAAATAGTTTTCTTTAACTTTGTTTTCAAGTGCGATTTCTGGTATTGTCGTTTTTGAGAGTTGTTTTCACATTCAGTCAGTTTTTCTAATTTTACATTTGTCTTTTTTTTTAGGTGTAATTTTTGTGTATTTTATTGATTTCTGGATGTTTCGGATTTTGACTTTTGAAATTTAAAATTACAATAGTTGAAATTTTTGGAATTTGTTGTATTTACGTTTTTGTAATATTGTTGGTTATTATTAATATTAAAGACGATAAAAGAACGAATACAATTAATCTAAAATCTAATATAATATTGAGGAATTATTTGAAACACCATCAAAAGGAGTTCAAATTTCAAAATTACCACACATTCCCAAAAGTTTCAAAAATGTCACACACTCTCAAATGTTCCAAAAATACCACAAACATAAAAAATAGATTGTAAGGGTTTATAATTAAAATTTTGGGTTTGAGTTCGCTAAATAGAGTCTAGGGTTTAGTTTTGAAGAGGGTAGAGTTTGGTTTTGGAGTTTCATGATTTAAATTTGAAATTTTAAAGCTATTTCAACTTTTGTGGTATTTTTAAAAACATTTTTGTGGTATTTTAAGGAAAAATGTGATATTTTGGAACTTTTTGAAGTATGATATTTTTAGAATAAACATAGTTTTTGTGGTATTTTTGAGAATGTCTCATATATATATATATATATATATATATTTTGAAAATTGTATATGATTATATTAACTTTGATTATAATAAAGAAGTAAAGATAATATTTCCAAAAAAAATATGTTTGATATATTATGGTTGCATTTAGATTCAAAATTATATGAATAATCAGAAAATAATAACAAAAATGAGTCATAATCATTCATGAACACATATAGTCTTCTTAGTACATAAAGTTGGTAATCAATCTCTATCACCAAACCAATATTCATGACCAATGGAACATGATGCTAGTCTGTTATGTATGGGACCAGTTTGGTATTTGGCTATTATTAATCACTATTGCTATCAAATCAATCTTAAATTCAAAATAATAAATATTTTACAATTATGTATCCTAACTATTGCAAATGCCTTTATGATTCATGTTTATTTATGTCTTTGGATCTCTTAGCCATTCAAATTATTAAGATAAAAACAACAACAAGAGATAACCAAAAGATGGTGTTGTAATAGTTCCATTTCTTAAAAAAAAATTGTTTTAGATTAGAGATAAAAGAATTTCATGTAAAAATGAATAAATTATTTTTTGGTCATTTAAAGTTTATATACATTGACTAAATGATGATCTAGTGATTTTTATTTGAGAAACATTTGTCATATTAATTTTTAAGTCAAATATCTATTTCAAGTACAAAATTGCTAAATTATTATTTTTTAATTAAAATAATTTCACGTTTTACATTTATTATAAAATTATTTAATAAATCTAAACTTATTGAAATATCATCAAAAGAACTTCAAATTCCAAAAATAACATAGACTTCCAAAAGTTCTAAAAATACCACTAAATTACTTTTTTCTTTCCAAAAATACCACAAATATAAAATGTGAATTTTGAAGGTTTATTATTTAAACTTTTGGATTTTAGTTCACTAAATAAAATGTATGGTTTAGTTTTTAAGGGGATAGAATTTGGTTTTACGGTTTTAGAGTTTAAATTTGAAATTTGAACTCTATTTTAAATTTTATGGTATTTATGGGAAAAAACATTTTTTGTGGTATTTTTGAAAAAATATGTTATTTTAAAATTTTTTGCGAGTGTATAATATTTTTTTTTTAATATACTTAATTTTTATGGTATTTTTGAAAACCACCTTTAATAATATCATTCTCGTATACTAAATGCCTTGGAATTTCAATTCTTCATAGTTATAAAAAATAGTGTCACAATTTAATCTGGTAACAGATTCAATTAGTAAATTATTACACTGTATTATTCACTTTAAAAAATATTAAAATTTTGGTTTTTTTCAACCTTTTCAACAAGAGATGATGAAGATATAATTTTGGTATGGTCTCATTTCATTATGGTGATGATGCATAGTGATATGATGATGATCATCATCATTAATGATGATGGGGCCTAAGAAACAGTTGAAAGAACTAAATGAAAGGCTATGTGACAGCTAAATGTAGCCACAGAAGCTGATCAGAATTGTTCAGTAACTGCATAGGTCTTATCTTCTTAAGCTTTTTTTCATTTACATAAACACAAACTTTTTTTAGTCATAAATGTAGAAACTTACATAATACACTGACTTAGATTCTGCTAATATCATAGATATCATAGTTAAGCACTGATTTTATGAGTGTGGAATATTTATTATTATTATTTTTTATGTGACGAGAAAGTTTTGAGCCGAAACTCGTACATCTTCTTAGGGCGAGGTTCAAACCATGTTATATAACTTTTTTTCGGTAAAAAGATCTTTCTCACTGTGAATCGAATCTATAAGCACAATATCACCAAGGACTGCGCTTAAAACAACTGACCTAACTCAACAATGGTGATTGTGAAATATTTCAATCTTAATTTTGTTTATATTTTATGTGAATGTTAGAGTGTTATATGATTCCTTGATTGAATATTAAGATATCTTTAAAACAGGATATAAGAGTTCATAGATTTTTTTCACTCAAGAGAATTGGTTTTGAATTATATGATATGCTTATTAAAATTGAATACATACCACAACAATTATATGATCATATTTATTATGTGTAAACAATTATATGCTTACTAGTAAGCAATTCTTTTATCTTTTTCTTATAAAGTTGTCACCAAATATCATTTCTAATTTGATTTTAAACCATTATTTTAGTGTCAGTTTCACACTAAAATATTTCCAATACAATTGTAAGAACTATCCCATTTTAGCATAGTGCTACATTGTCATACCAAATCTAGTGCAATACTATTTACAAAGGTAAATACCATTCACAATAAAAATTGTAAGATAAATAAAAATTTATAAAATAAATATATTTTAATAATTTATCTAACAATATTTCTTTAAATATTATTGTATTTATTAAAATAGTTAATTTATTAATTGTGGTTAGAAATATTTTTTGTATTAAATTATATTTAGTACGATATTAGCACAAAAATGATTGTTATGATCAGAGATCGCAATTGAAATTTCCTTAAGGTATTAGTTTCTGTTTTTTTGGGTCTACGAATTTTTCCTCCTTTTACTATTATTATTCCTCGTTTTTCTACCCAAACTTTTGACTTTTCTTTACATAAAAAAAGTTTATCTTTAATATGCCCCACAAACTATAAAAATTCATCAATTTTCCACAATAAGCAATAAACCGTGCTTACCTTAATTAACCAAAATTTTTGTTTTCTTAAATTGCTTTTATTATTAACCCGGATTTTCGTCAAAACTGATTTATGACAAGATTTTGTGTCACTTATCTGAATTCTTGTAAAACTTCTAAATTTCATCACAATTAGAATCTTAATTTCACGTTTTTCAAGAAAAATAAATTTGGTTTAGGAATTAGGGGAAAATATGAAATTAAAATTATAAGTGTGATGAAATTTGGATTTTTACACAAATTCGGATAAGGAATAAAAAATTGGATCAGAAATCGGGTTTGATAAAAATCCGAGTTATTTACAAATGCAGTTAAAAAAAAAACAATTTTTTGGTTAATTAGGGTAAATATGGTTTATTGCTTATTGTGGAAAATTGATGAATTTTTATAGTCTATGGACATATTAAAAGAAAAATTTGTTTTGATGTAAAATAGAAAGGTCAAAAATTCGGGTAAAAAACGAAAAATGACAATAGTCGATTTTTTTTTTTTATAGAATTTATTAGATCTATGTAACTTCTTTTTTTAACAAGATCAATGTAAGTAAATGACCTGATCTTTCAGAGAAAAGCAAAGAATTGAAAGAAGAGTTGAAAAGTATAAAAGTGACATGCGACAAAGTGTGGGAGTAGCTCGAGATCAGACATTTGTTCATCTCTTGTTTGGTTTCTTTCTCTAAATCTATCCTCTTCTTAGATTTAGGATTATTTTACATTTGTTCCCAATCTAAACCCTTTACACTTACAAATATTTGACATAAACATCCCATTTATTCTCCTTCTCATCTCTCTAGTACACTTCTATAGTTTTTTTTATTATAAAATTTATTTATCATAAATGAAATTCATTTAAAAATACATTAACATGTATATGAGAATTTTGGTTTATTAAAACATGGACATATTAAATTATATTAACTAAATAAAAGACATAACAAAGGAATTTAAACTAAACTTGAACCGATCTATCCGACCTGAATTAAAATATATAGATTCCTATTTGGTCCTATGTAGTCGGACCCGAAAAATCCACAATCTGAAATATCCGAACCGAATCTGAACTGAAACCCGAATATTCACCCTTAGCAGAGACTCTTTCATTCATTGCTTCCAGAATTTGGTTGATAATAGTTTTGCTTTTTGGTTCTAGAGACTCCTCCATTTGTTGTTTCCGGATCAACCATTTTCAAGCAAACATCTATCTATTATTTTTTATATAATTAGATCGATAATATTTGATCATAACCAATTTTAATAATACTATGTAGGGCTTATTATGAGAAGTACCATAATAATTGGAAACCTTATAAAAAATGTCATAATCCATTTATGTGTTTCTGTGGCTGGCAAAAGGTGTACTTATGGCATGTGTAGAATGACAAGTTTGACCTTGGACGCATGAGACAAAAAAATAAAGTGGTTTGTGTGTATTTAATGCACCATTAAAGATGATTAGATGTGTTAATTTCAATTGTTTTCTTTTAATTATTTTTGAACCCATGACTGCAACAAATGGTTCGATGGTTGTAATTAATGGCAGTTTATCCTACCAATTTTCGGAGATTTGTGAAGGTGAAGGTACATTTATGGCAAATGGCCAAATTTTTTTTCAGCGAAAATTAACTTGTGGACGAAGTTGTGTGCGTTGCGTGGACAATATCATGTATTTTACAATTTTTTTTTTTTCGTTAGAATTATGATGACCTACCATTTTCTTATGAGATATTCACTATATCTATGTTTCATGTTTTGGGGCGCGTTGCCGTTGGTTGTAATTTTTACAATGTAAGACCATTGTAAGATGCAATTTTGGTGGAAGTTAATAATGTGTCCATTTGTCACCATATCTAGGTTTCAGAGAAATCAGCAATTCAGGGTGGACAAAATCCTGTGTAATGTGGACATATACGTAAAACCCGTGGACAAAGATATATGCTGTCTATTTGACGAGAAGATGTGTTTTTCTTTATAGGTCATTCTTGATGGACAAAACTATTTTGGTTATTGTTGGAGAATGGGAATGCCTAGAATGGGATAGGGATTGTTAGTACCACTTATGTTAGCTGGTTCTCGGCATTTTCGGGTTGTTCTCCTTAGCGTCTGAGCCGCCGAATCAATGTGGACACCAGCTACGTCGATATTGGCACCAACCTGTCCTTCTTCTTCTCCACCTGCTCTAATTTCAGCTGCGTTGATTATGCCCAATCTCTGTGGACAACATATGTGTATGCCTGTCCACAACATCTGAGACTCTTGGTTGTCCACCCGCTTTTGGGAGACCAACTGGATCTCTGCCTGCAGACACCATTTCCCTCCTTTCGTCCACAGGATCCGCCCCGGTTAGCATCGTCCCTCTTTCTGCAACTGTATCTCCGAGACCGTGTTCGTGAACATGATTAGGCTTCTCATTAGTGGACAATAAATTTATGTCTATGTCCACTGGATTTGGGACTCTTCGTTGTCCACCAGTTTCGTGAACAGCTCCTGGATCTCGTTTTGTGGACACCACTTCCATCCTTTGGTCCACGTGGTCGGGTCCGGT
>OVBE01005233.1:5993-22118 GCA_900406425.1 Iberis pinnata | reverse complement strand
ATTATTTTAATAATTATTTTAATTGATAATTATAACATCATAATAACATTATTAATCATATATTACCAATTTCATTATAAACATCACAAGAAAACTATTTGAGATAAATTTTCAATGGAAATTTTTGATAGAAAATCTTTTGCAGAAAACTTATGACGGAAAAATTTAATGGGAAAATTTTACGAAAAAATTTTGGCGGAAAAATTTTGACGGTAAAAAGTTTGGAGGCAAAATTTTGGCTGGAAAACTTCGTCGGGAAAACTTTTCTCGGGAAAATTCTCGACGAGAAAATTTGACGGAAAAATTTGTGGCGGGAAAATTTTTGAAGGGACAGTTTTTGACGGGAAAACTTTTGTCGGAAAAATTTTGGCGGGAAAATTTTGACGGGAAAATTTTGGCGGGAAAATTTTAGCAGGAAAATTTTGGCGGGAAAACTTTTGTCAGAAAAATTTTGGCGGGAAATTTTTGACAGAAATTTTTTGGCGGAAAAATTTGACGGGAAAACTTTTTTCGGGAAATTTTTTGGCGGAAAATTTCGGCTGGAAATTTTTTGGCGGGAATTTTTTTGGAGGGAAAATTTTGCGGGAAATGTTTTGGCGGAAAACTTTTGACTAGAAAACAGGTGACTTGAAATTTTGATGCGAAAATATTTTGCTAAAATATTTTTGGCAAAATATTTTTTTCTTTGGAAAAGAAAATTTATTAATATTATTTTCATTTTTAATAAATTAAAATTAAAAAAATAAATAAATAATGTTAGTTTGGTTATGGATAACTCATTAATCCATTTTACCCAATCCATTTTAACCTAACCCAATAAACCCATTAACCCATTAGACCCATAAAACCATTAGAACCCAAAACTTGAACCCATTTGGATATATGGGTTGGTTTGGGTTGGGTTGACCCAAAAACAATGACCCATTTTGACACCCCTATATATGATTTACAAGATTTAAAAAATTGTTTTGACTTTAGTACATATTGCTATCGGAAACAATGAAAAATGTATCTCATGAATGAAAAGTGTTATCTAAAAATTTGCATAGAAATACGAAAACATTTTATATTTTGGAACATAAATAATTCTCTAAAACATCGTATATTTTGGAACGGATGGAGTAATATTTTTTTTTAGCCCTTACTAAGAAAAAGTTCAAACACCACCATTATTACTACATATAGGAGAGTAGTATGTACATATGTGTAAAAACATAACGTGTAGTTTCCCTAATAAGAAAATGTGGAGACTTAAAATTGGAGCTAAGGCTGGAGATGATAATCACTTGTTCTCCACGAATAACTACGTTGGGAGGCAGATTTGGGAGTTTGATGAAAACGCAGGCTCCCAAAAAGAACTTGAAGAGGTTGATGAAGCTCGTCGTAATTTCTCTAATAACAGATCACGTTTCAAGGCTAGTGCTGATCTTATATGGCGGATGCAGGTAAACACTTTTTCTACTGTTGGAATGTTAAATTTAATTAACAAAAAACAAAAATGATGTACACAAATTTGTAGGTGAAAACACTTTTTAATATAATGATTTTTTAATAGAAAAGAGTCTTCTGGTTTTAATTTTTAATTTTTTCACACTAATCCTGTTTTAGTTTTGTTTTATATCATGTTTGAAATAAAATTTGAGCTTCGATATAATTATTTTTTTAGTCTATATATGACCTAGAAATTGTAAATTTTTGGTGTGGTAAAAAATCATATCCTTATTAATGGGTTTTGTATATTAATTGATAGGCTAAGCGTTACCCAAAATCTTTTTATGTGGGTCTTTGTTTGATATGTTATTCATTTTACATACTCGCAAAGAATGAAATCTATAAAAACTACAAAGTTTATTTGTGTGATTTATATCCTTTTGTTGTGTTGGAATTAATAGTTTCTTAGAGAGAAGAAGTTTCAACAAAAGATTCCGAGAGTAAGAGTAGAGGATGCAGAGAAAATAACATATGATGATGCAAAGACAGCATTAAGAAGAGGATTACTCTATTTCACAGCTTTACAAGCTGAAGATGGACATTGGCCTGCTGAAAACTCTGGTTCCATTTTCTTCAACGCTCCTTTTGTAAGCTACTTTGCCGCTATTAACTATATTTAATTCAGTGTTTTAAAAATTGGATTGGATCGGACTGGAAGTTAGACCCGGTTCAACCTTGAACCAGAAGAGTATCTGGGTCTGGTTGATAATAAAATTCAAATCATATCGAACCCGGTTAAAAATTCATGATGGACCGAGAACCGGCGATCCAATTGAACCATGCATGAGTTTAATTTTTAATTAGCAAATTTTCATTAATTACAATTTTTAATATTTTCTGATAACTTTAAAGTATATAATACAATTTAATATTTTTAATAGTATATTAAAATAATCAACAAAATAGTTAAATTATGTTTCTTAGTTAAAGTACCATATGAACAATATAACTTAGTTTATTATGTTTTCTTTGTACTTTTTATTGATTTTGATTTAAATTTTTGACATATGTTATTATATTATAAAGATTGATTTTTCCAAATATTTTCAAAAGCAATAATAATAATTTTATATACATATATAAATTCAATAAAATTATCAAACCCGATCAGATCGCATTAACCCATGACCCAAAAATCGGTTTGGTCTCCAGTCCGTTTTTCAAAACATTGATTTAAATGGTAATTTTAACTTTATAATGATACAAAAAAAGAAACAAATTCAGGTTATATGCTTGTACATCACTGGACACTTGGAGAAATTTTTTACTCAGGAACATCGTATTGAGTTACTACGTTACATGTACAACCATCAGGTATTGTCGACATGACATATTATATATAAATATGAAATATAGAAAGAGTAAGCAAAAATTGGTATGTAGAACGAAGATGGTGGTTGGGGATTACACATAGAAAGCCACAGTAATATGTTCTGTACAGTCATCAACTACATTTGTTTACGAATTTTGGGAGTAGAAGCTGGTCATGATGATGATGAAGGAAGTGCTTGTGCAAAGGCTCGTAAGTGGATCATCGACCACGGTGGTGCTACTTACTCTCCCATGATCGGAAAAGCTTGGCTTTCAGTATGTCACAACTTACAACTTTCCAGCTTTTATATGAAGAATATATACACAAATTATACATATTACATCTTTTTTTTAATTATCAATATGGAATTGATCAGGTTTTAGGAGTATATGATTGGTCTGGTTGTAAACCAATACCACCTGAGTTCTGGTTTCTTTCTTCTTCTTTTCCGGTTAACGGAGGTTTGGATTTGGATACTTTATAATATATGTTTTGTTTTTTTTTGGTATAAATTTAGAGTACATGTGTAAATGCACGTAGGAACTCTCTGGATTTATACAAGAGATATTTTTATGGCGTTATCATATTTGTATGGTAAAAAATTTGTGGCAACCCCAACACCTCTCATTCTGGAGCTGAAAGAAGAGCTTTATCCGGAGCCATACTCCCAAATCGATTGGAGGCAATCACGAAATCGATGTGCAAAGGTTAGTCAAAGACTCATAAATACATATTATAATTATATACGTTGTATGTTGCTAACGACAAATGACAAGTGACTTTAGGACCAATCACGAAAGTAGTATAAAACCAAATACCATTTAATTACTTTGATTGGACTGTTGTCGGTTTTGTTTTTCTATATTTGTCGGCATAGTTATGTATTTAATTTTAGAAAAGAAAAACAAGTACGTGGAAACAAACTTCTCATTCGTAACACGTGTTTAGGAAGCAAAACATCTAGGAAAATTATTAGGATTTGGATTTTCACAAATCCAATAGTAAAAAATAATATTGGGTCCTATATTCTTTTTTGCAACTACTTATAATTCGAAAATGCATCAAATCTAATATACATTTTTTCATGGTAATCTCTGAAAGAAGTCTACATGTGTTTCCCACCTAGTTTTCAGATAAATGATAATATCCAAGTCTTTTGCTTGCAAAAATTGCTTTACGGACTTAAACAAACATCTAAATATTGGTTGCAAAATTTGTTTTTTTTTAAATTAATTTTTAAAATTTAAATGCCTATAAGACGATGTGTACAAAATTGATTAGATATTTAACAAGGCACAAAAGATAAACATTTTTAAAGCAGAACCAAAGTTCGAAGTAATAGCACGATTTCGATTGACCCTACGGAGATGGATTGTTGGCGAAATAAAGGAACCATGTTTGAAGGAAATTGGTTGAGTCAGACGTTCTTCTCGTTGATGAAGCAAGGACAGGGAGATGTTGTGAAGGACTGACAGGAAGATGAGCTGCTCTGTCCAAAGCCGCCAGTTTTGCTCTCATAATTAATTGGACTTCCTTGACTATGATCTTGGCTGTTTTTGAAGCGGCATTGTGCAATTGTTTATTTCGTTCCCTCCAAATGTGATATGCTCCAGCCTGAAAAACTAATTTACATATAATCAGTAGCTTCCTGTTATGAGGATTACGATTAAACAAAATATTGAAGTTTTGAAAGGAGGTAGGAGAAGATAGACTTGTATGAGAGTACAAGGAATTCCAAATTTCTGTAGATACAGAACATTGGAACATTAGGTAGTCACGTGATTCATCACAGTCCGAGCAAAGCAGACAATGTGGACGTACATTGATTCTCCATTTAATCAATTTGTCTCTTGTGACCAACCTGTTATGGAAAAGAATCCAATGCTTTGGTATTTTCTATTTGAACCACACAAATTTTGTCCAAGGCACCGTTGGTGAGGGTTGTCGCAATGCTAGTCTTGTTGTTGTAGTATTGAATTGGCCAAGAGGTGAGTTTTCATTCACACGCCAAAGATATATATTCGAGTCACTTGAAGATGGAGATAATATCTGTTGTGGAAGGCAAGATCTCAGAAGAGTTTGTTCCTGGTGCGAGGAAAGCGCCATTGACCATTGGAGGACGCTGTAAATACTGATGATTGAGAAGGTAAACCTGAAATTTGCGGTCCA
Source organism: Iberis pinnata (assembly GCA_900406425.1). Taxonomy (NCBI): domain Eukaryota; kingdom Viridiplantae; phylum Streptophyta; class Magnoliopsida; order Brassicales; family Brassicaceae; genus Iberis; species Iberis pinnata. The sequence goes on along the minus strand of OVBE01005233.1, from coordinate 17,146 downwards.
AGAGGTCAAACAACATGAATTAGGGGTCCCAAGTTCGTCCAGTCATCGTGCCAGAAGGATGCGCGACGACCATCACCGATCCTGCAAATAATAAATGATCTAGCAATATCTCGATACTTGATCAATTTTTTCCATATCCAACTACCATAACATGAAATATCTGCTTTCCAAAAGTCCCTGCCTTTAATCAAGTGTGACCGAATCCAAGAAACCCACAAGGATCCACTTTTCGCAAATAAGAGCCAAATGAGTTTTAACCCAAAGATTTTCGATGAGAGAGCAATCTCCGGCAGAACTAATCCCCCTTCTCTTTTGGGCGAGCAAACCATCAACTATGAAAATTTAGCTCCAGTAGTTGTAGAAGAATCTCCCTTCCAAAGGAAGGATGCATATATTCTGTTGATTTTTTTGAGACAAGACTTCTGAAGGGGAAAGACGAAAGCCCAAAAGTTAATAATTCCTAGAAGAACCGACTGAATAAGTTGCAATCTTCCCGCAAAGGAGATTTTAGTGTCCGGCCAAGATGAGATTCTTTGTGTGATTGAGTCTAAAAGTGGTTGAAAATTGGAGTTTATGAGTTTATTGGGAATCATGGAAGACCCAAGTATTTGATGGGGAGTATGCCAGTAGTGAGACCCTTTGAGGCTGCTAGGGTTCAGGTTAACGAGAAATGTTTGCCATTGAGAAAGAGCTTTGATTTTTTCAAGTTGAGATTTAGGCCTGATACTTCGTAGAAACGGTTGATAATGGCAAGAATAGTAGATAAGGATGTTTCAGATCCATCAGAGAATACAGAAGGTCGTTCGTGAAGCTCAAGTGCGTTACCAAGGGATCTTTACATTGAGGATGAATAGTAAACTGGTGATTCGCTGTAGCAATATCTAGCTCCTTAGCCAAAATATCCATTGCTAATACAAACAAAGATGATGAGATGGGATCTCCTTGACGAAGGCCTTTTGCTGTCGGGAAATAGCCAATAAGTTCTCCGTTGAGTGCAATAGAGAATGTTGGTGAGGTTATGCATTCTTGAATCCAAGCAATGAAGGTCGGAAGCAGCTGAAACGCTTGAAGTATATTGAGAATAAATTCCCAATTTACATTATTATAAGCCTTGACGAGATCTAATTGAAGACACCCTTTAGTAGTAGTGGAGCTCTTGTCAAATCAAGATACAAGTTCAAGTAGCCAAAAGTATGTTTTCACACATTAGACGTCCTTGAACAAAACCCACTTGGTTGTGTTGGACCGTTTATGGGAGAAAAATCTTGAGTCTAGAGGATAGGATTCTTGATATGATCTTATAGAACGTGTTACAACACGAAATAAGATGAAATCCAGATAGTAACTCGGTACCCAGAACCTTCGGAATTAGGCAGATTATTGTGGCATTAGACTGTTTTAACAGCTTATTAGATTGGAAGAAATATGTCACTGCTGAGATCACGGAGGGACCAACTATATCCCAAGCAGAGATGAAGAATTCTAGCGTAAATACATCTGGTCTGATAGCCTTATTCTTGGGGAGAGAAAAGAGAGAGTCCCTGATTTCTCGGGGAGAAGGTATTTTAACTAAGTTAGAGGCAAGTGAAGAATTACACCAAAATGAGTGAAGCTTCTGAATCTGAGAAACAAAGTAAGGAAAGATATTGTCGTTCCTTGAACCCAGGAGATTCTGGTAATAATTGATCACCATAGCTTTGATTTGAGTGTAATTCAAAATTTTATGTCCATCCTCTCTTCGAAGAGTCATAATAACATTTTTGATCGAGTTGGACTTGATTAATCGATGAAAGAAACATGTGTTGGAATCTCCGTCTTTCAGCCACCGGATTCGAGATTTTTGCTTTAAGAAAATCTCTTCCGCCGAAGCAAACTCTATCCACTTAGTCCTCAGGATTCTTTCTTCCTCGAACAAAGTAGGAGTGGGTTGTGTAAGGAGTTCTCTTTGGGTGTTTTCCAGCCTTTCAAACGCCTCTCTAGACCTTTTTTGGATGCCATTAAAATAGCTCATGTTGATAGCCCTGTAAAAAAAACGAGTAGGCTTTAGATTTTGGTATAATAAAGACAGTGAATTACTTGAGTAATTGTTTAAGGACCAGATTAATGATATATGAGAAAGAAGTCTTTTTAAGATAAAAGGAAGTTAAAGAAAGTAAATCATGTGTGCTTCCTGATTTCTTCCGAAGATAGGCTGACCAGGCAAGGCGAATGATCAGAGTCACCAGGTGCATCAAAATATGTAGTGGAAGAGGGGAAGGTGTCTTGCCAAGCATCAAAAATTATTACTCGGACCAATTTCCTTAATTGATGAGTTATTCTTCTATGTGAATTGACAACCTCTAGATGGAAGGTCATAGAGGTTAGAATCAGATAGACAAGTAGTGAAGTCTCTGATGCCCGATGTTGAGATTTGTACTTGTCTCGAAGCATAAATCTCATCACAACTAAGAACTTGATTAAAATCTCCTAGAAGTATCCAGGGAGATGACAACAATGATGATGAGGTCTCTAGGGAGCGAATGTCTTCCCAAAGAAGTCTTTGTTCTATTTCTCTGTTCCGCGCGTAAAGAAAGGCTACTGAAAAATGAGAGTTTGTGGCAGGCTCATATACTCCACAAAGCAGCAATTGATCACTTTTGTATAAAGGAATCACTGTGATAGTTGGATGCCAAATGACAAGAATTCTTCCAATTGGTGCTGTTAGTGAATGATTAGAATCGAATCTCCACCCCGAAGCTATAAAGGATACCGCTTCTGATACTGCTTATTGCTTTAAATTAGTTTCCAAAAGTCCTCCTAATAGAGGTTTGGGATTTAGTAATCCACCGCTTAACAGAATTTTGCCTTGGTTTGCTATTAAGGCCTCTTATATTCCATGAATAAACTTCATATATACACAAATGATGTTGGTAACAGAGAGATCAATAGGGGAAGATAAGACCCCTCTGGGGATCTATCTCTAGAGGAGGGACAAGATGAGCCTGGTAAATCTTGGGGGAAAATAAGATTTGGGTCACGATGACACAATTCTACTATCTGATCTCTTATCTTCTTGCGAGCTTTTTTCCTCTGATTATCAGAGAGATGATTCAAGGCAGCATCTTGAAGTGATTCTCTTAAGCGAAGGATTTGATGTTCCTTTGAGATGATTTCTTCCTCTGCATCAAACTATGATGATGTAACTGGACGTTCCGAAGGTTGATGAAGCGAACCAGAACGAGCCTTTGGCGGAGATCTACGCACTACAAGGGACCAAGAATTTTGATTGCCACTTATGGTTTTTGAAGAATGGCGAGAGATAGCCGGAACTGATTGAGCAGGAGGCTGAGTATTAGTCTTAGAATCTTGCACATTAATAGATGTTGTGTATTGATTCGGTTGAACTTGCAAAGGGGCAGGTGACTGCTTCTTATCTACCGAACCAGCAAGTTTTTGAATAATTAATGGAGGAGGAGTTGAGGAGGACTCACGATTCACTGAAGATGAAAGATTCACTTGTGGTGGGGTTGAGGTGAGAGTGCGTATCTGCTTAAGATGGCCAAAATCTTTGCACTCTTCACACAGAAGGGGAACTTTGACTGTCGAGGGTCTAGGCTTGGTTAAGTTGATTCTGACTTTGAGTTTAGTAATTCCATTAGTATAAGAAGGCAAAACAGACTTCTCTGTGTGTATTGGATCTCCAATACCTGAAGCTACTACACTTAGTCCTTCGATAGAATGAAGCTGAGACGGAACATTTTTAAGAAGAACTCATGCCGAAGCTATTTGAAGCTTAGTTTGTGTGAGATCCGCAGTAGGATTTCTATAGAGGGGATAAAAATCATACATATGAAAGGTGAGTATTTCTTAACTGAAATTTTTCCTCTAACCCCCCCCCCCCCAAATAGGGTTAAGATCAGCATAAATCTTTGCCGGAGACAGTGGAGTTCCATGGAAATGAGCAATTATGTAATATTTTCATAGATGAGAAGAGTCCAGGAGAATATGGTCTGGAGCCTGGACAGAGGCCACTCCATCAATGATTTCTGGAGGATCAGAGATCTTTGAGAGGTTGTGAAGAGAAGTCCTGAGACGCTTAGATCATAGAAGAGACTTTGAAGGTCCAGCCGAGTTGTTGGTGGTGGACTTCAGAACTGACGAATGTTGGATAAGAGCGTTGACTTTTCTTGGGGGAGCTGAGGGAGCTAATTCAATGAGAGGGTCAAAGGCCGTGAAGATTGGCGGAGAGAATGGAAGTTGCGGTTGGAGAATCGGAGCTTGAAGGAAGGTTGAGTCCGACGGAACCGACGGTGGAGACAGATGTGCAGGGTCCATGGAGAGGGGAAGAAACGAAAGAGTAGGGAGAAAGAGGAATTTCTCACCGGCGGCGAGAGATCAACTGACGGAGGAAACTTCGATAATCAATTGTTACTTTCGCGATTCAGGTCGCTTTTCCAATTGGTTGCAAAATTTGGATATGCGCTAAAGTTGTATGGATTCGTGCAGAATGGCTCCGACCAATCCTTGTTCATATATGTTAAGAACAATCTTTGTTTATATGGACAATTTAGTTTTTGACAAACTTCTTCTATGATAAATGACTTCAAACAATAATTGAACTCATGTTTTCACATGAAAAGCTTTGGAAAGATTAGTGTTTGTAACTTTTAAACTCCACACTGAAAGAAAAAGGAGGGAGGGGAGGGGGATTTTAGGATCTAATATTAGTGAATGTTTTGCGTGATTTTAAGAACAAAACTTAAAATCCTGCATCGCAATAGCTTTCCATTCATGGCTTAAATGTGTAGTAAGGATAAAAGACAACCCAAAGTACAATGGGCAAAGATGGTTTTAGTTGTTTGCTTAATTTTGCCACTTAATAACTATAAAAACCGATAAATTGATTACTAATATTACTATAAAATTTTATGTGTGTTGTGCATATCGATAGTGTAAAGTATTTGAATTTTAGTTTTTCACATATTTATGTAAAGTTAGTTTTGACATTTGTAGTTGTTTAAATTTTGTATAATCTAAATTCTTGTTTCATGTAGAACCACTTTAGAAAAATAAAAAGTTGTTATTTATCATAATATTTAACATATTTAATATATAATAGACTTTGTGATTTCAATTTTTTCTTATTTTTTAAAGAGTGAACTTCATATTACAATCTCACTTCCTCTTAATATTGACTAAATATGTCACTTCAATTAAGTTTTTGCTAAAGTCATTTTATTAAAAGAAAAAATATTTATATATTTGTTATTGGATTATGGTGAAAATATGCATTTAAATTCCAGATGTGGTGCATATATATAACATTTACTTTTGTATATTCTTACATAAGTTGAATCGTGTAACTATTATTGTTCACACAATGTTTTAGTGGAAAACTATAGCTTTAGAAACATGGTAAATAGAAAATTTTTCAAAATTTCAACAATTTTGTCTATGTTTCTGGAATATTCAATGTGGCTTCTAAAATATCATATCTTCTTCCACTCTTCTATATATTGTATTTGTTAGAAAAATATGAATAAAAAATATGCATAATATTCTCATATGCACAATGTCGTGTACAATGATATATAATTATTAGATGTATACCATGATGATGCAGTCTATATACAATGTCGTCTATCATGTAACATGTACATAGCATCGCGTACACAATGATGTGTACACGATGCTTGTGTATATCATGCTAATGATTAGGTGTATATATTTAATAATTAGCATGATGTACACAAGCATTGTGTACAAAATATTGTGTACGTAATGATGTACACATGCTGCATGATACGCGAGATTGCACACACAAACATCATGCACATGACGTTATACACATGCAGGATGATACACGGCATTGTACACAGACTGAATAATCATTGTGTACATCGAATAACTAGCTATTGTACACAGAGTGTCGTGTACACATACGTCATGAAACTTATTTTTTCTGTGTCCGAATTAAACAAAACAAGTGTCTATTTATAGAGTATAAAAAACTACGAAATTTGGTATAATTTTTAGTTTTTTTGAACATATATATTATCAAGTAATTGGTTTTTAAAGATTGGAGGTGAAGAAAAAAAAAACAAATGTCAACATCTACACATGTTAAGAGAGAAAATGATAGAGTGTAAAATAAGAGTATAATGGAGACAAAAGTTTTCTCTTTCCTCATCAAAGTGCACTAGAATATAATTACTTCAGGAAATATATCAAAGTAACATAATTTTCCCTCAAAGTCCACCTCCATGAAAATTAGCCTAACTTTTTCATATCTTATATTCCCTCTGTTTCATATTGTATGTAGTTTAAGGTTTGTGCACAACTATTAAGAAAGTTATTTAATTTTAATTTTTTAAAGATAAAATCCGCATTCCAAAACAAACCAACCAATAATAAATCATTCTGCATAATATAAAGGGTTAAAAAACATAAAAATACATTAAATTTTGCATTGAAAAGTGAAAACAACAATCTTTTTGAAACAAATTTTTTTTCCCTAAAACTACTTATATTGTAAAACGGAGGGAGTATTAAAAATTATGTATTGTTGCACTAAATATATTCAGCTTCTAACTCTCATTTTTCTTTTAATTATGAAGCTTCTAACATTACCATTATCTTTCTTTATTTCGAATCGTATACTTTTGATGATCCCTAATTTTTTTAAGATATTTAGAGAAGTTTGTTTTCAAATACTTTAGAGAAGTTTTTTTTAAAATAAAATTATTTAAAAATAAATATATTGTAAGAGAATGATTTTATCAGTTTTATTTAAATTAAATTGTATAGTATAAAAGTAAATTAAGTCATTTAATGGATTGGTAGTTCGTTTTTTTTTTCCTGAATTGTTTAAAAAGCTCACATATGTGTACTTATTTAATGTAAATAAATTGTTTATCCAAAGGAAGTAAATTTTTAAATTTTGGTTTGCAAATAAATTGTAAAGAATTGGTAATTTAACAAATAAAACTGATTATAATTAATGAAAGCAATATGATGATATTAATGCAGGAAGATCTCTACTATCCGGGCTCATTGTTACAAGACTTGTTCTGGAAAGGTGTTCATATATTCTCAGAGAATATCGTAAATCGATGGCCTTTCAAAAACCTCATAAGAGAAAAAGCTCTTCAAGCCACTATGAAACTCCTTCACTATCATGATGAAGCAACCAGATACATTACTGGTGGATCTATACCAAAGGTACGTAATTATTAATTATAATCTTCTTTTTTGTTTTCTCCTTTTTTAATATATGACACAATAATTTGATCCTTTTTTATTTTATTTTGTAGCCCTTTCATATGCTTGCATGTTGGGTGGAAGATCCTGAGAGTGATTATTTCAAAAAACATCTAGCTCGAGTCCCTGATTTCATATGGATTGGAGAGGATGGACTGAAAATTCAGGTTTGATTTTCTTGATTATGACTTAAAGATCCAAAGCATTACATAGAAGCACTTATAACATAAGTGAAAGTACTCTTACAGTCTTTTGGAAGCCAATTGTGGGACACAGCCTTGTCGTTACATGTTCTTATAGAAGGTGATGTTGATGTTGATGATGATGAGATTAGATCAACACTACTTAAAGGGTACGATTACTTGAAGAAATCTCAAGTTAGAGAGAATCCTCTAGGCGATCACATAAAAATGTTTCGTCGCATTGCAAAAGGTGGATGGACGTTTTCGGACCAAGATCAAGGATGGCCGGTTTCAGATTGTACTGCTGAGAGTTTAAAGGTAATTAAAAGTCATATATACACCCACTTTTTCTACTGATTAGTTTATATATTCTCAACTCTTATAAGATGTTTTGGTTTAATTCTCCAGTGCTGTCTATTCTTCGATAACATGTTTATTGATCACAAAATGGATGTGGACAAACTCTATGATGCTGTTGATTTTCTTCTTTCCTTACAGGTAAATCAATTATGAAACTTATAATATCATTTTCTACTAATATTCTCTAAATGTTGTTATTTTAAGAGGAATTCTTTGAAATACCATCAAAAGAAGTTCAAATTCCAAAACTATCACACTTCCAAAAGTTCCAGAAAAACCAGACTCTCAAATGTTCCAAAAATACCACAAACATAAAAGTGAATTTTAAGGGTTAATAGTTTTAAAATTTTGGGTTTGAGTTCACTAAATAGAGTTTAGGGTTTAGTTTTAAAAGGTGTACGGTTTGGTTTTGAGGTTTTAGGATTTAAAGCTATTTGACTATTTCAAAAATTGTGGTATTTTTGGAACAAAAATATTTTTGTAATATTTTTCGAAAAAATATGGTATTTTTGGAACTTTTGGGAGTGTGTGATTTTTGGAATAAACTTAATTTTTGTGCTATTCTTGAGAATTTCTCATATTTAAATTATACTCGAGTATAATGATAACTCAATGATATATATATTGTATGCACGGTTTTTGAACCGATATGCATGCTTCTTTTTATAAACGAAACTTGAAATATTTAAGAATGATATGTTTTTGTTGAGAAAATTGTTATAAATCTGATATATAAAATAAAAGAACATTTCTGTACAAAATTAATAATTATTACAGAGGGAGAATGGAGGTGTAACAGCATGGGAACCAGCGTATGGGAAAAATTGGTTAGAGGTAAAAAAATTAAATTAATTTATTGCTACATATGCAACATTAATTAAACTGAAAATGACTTACAAGTATTATTAAATAATACAGTGGCTTAGTCCAATTGAGTTTGCTGAAGACGCAGTTCTAGAGCATGAGTATGTAGAATGTACAGGATCAGCGATTGTAGCATTGGCTCAGTTCGCAAAACAGTATAAAGATTACAGAAAAGAAGAAGTTGAAAATTATATAAGAAAAGGCGTAAAGTACATAGAAGATAAGCAAATGATGGATGGTTCATGGTACGGAAACTGGGGAGTGTGTTTTATATATGGGACATTATTTGCTATAAGAGGTCTTGTTGCTTCAGGCAAGACTTATGATAATTGTGAAGCAATTCGTAAAGCAGTTTGTTTCATTTTGGACAAGCAAAACTCAGAAGGAGGTTGGGGAGAAAGTTATCTTTCTTGCCCTAATAAGATATATACTCCTTTAGATGGAAACAAGACAAATGTGGTGAATACAGGACAAGCACTTTTGGTTTTGATTTTGTGTGAACAGATGAAGAGAGATCCTTTACCAGTTCATCGTGCTGCCAAAGTGTTGATCAACTCACAATTGGATAATGGGGATTTTCCGCAACAGGTGTGATTTTTAATATCTCATATATGTCTTAATGCGAATTAGAACTAATATAAATTTTTGCAGGAGATAATGGGAGTGTTCAAGATGAATGTGATGCTTCATTATCCAAACTTTAGGAACACTTATTGTCTTTGGGCCCTCAAACATTACACGAAGGCTCTGCACCATCTTCTCCACTGAAAACTTCATATTTCATTTTTTATGTTAAATTTCCTTATATGTCCACCAACTTTTCATTTGGTTCTTTTCACATGTTAGAAATAATAAAGAAACCTATGTTGTGTACTTGTACAAAAGAAACTATTATATGAAATGACAGTTGAATAATTTTGAGCCATTTTATGAAAAATCTACCTAGTCATCATTCACCTCCTCAAAATAAAATCTAGATATTTCATATAACTATCTAGATTATTTACAACATTTCATTATTTTGTTTTCTATATTATGGTAGAAATTTCTAAATCTATGATTAAAATAGAGATTAAGAGAAATTTTGAAAAATGCCACTTTCATGATGTCATTTTTTAAATTTGCCACTTTCATTTTTTTAATCCCTTTTACCCTTAAAATCAGTGGCAAAAAAACGGTTATACCCTTGTCACTATCTCTTGCGCGAAGACGAATTCACATAAAACTTTCGGTGATGTTGCATATCCATGGCAGATTTCAATCAATCAATTTTAGATTTCTCGATTTCAGACTATTATAGTCTCGTCACTATGGATCTGTTGGATCTCCGTCATCATTTCATTCAAAGAGTTCATACTGGTTCTAGATCTTAAACCTTCAAAGAAATTGGTGATTCCACCACTAGGACGATCAATCGAGCACGAAGGCCTTTCAATGAAGCTCCATCGTCGGAAATATCGAACGATAACACCAAAAACACACAATTCTGCTAGATCGAACAAAGATAGATTCAAAAGCAACTCTACGCGATATCAGAAACATGGTAAGAGATTTACATCTCTTGTTATGTCATTAGAGTTTCCAATTTGGTTTCATGATCGTTGGTGTAGCATTGTTGATGAGATTATGATATAAGCAAATAGATCTTTTACCGATGGAAACTGGTTTCATAGAACATCAATTTATGTTGACAGTAATAATAAAGGGAAGGTGATACAGTGTCGATCTCTTCCTTACAATGATAATATTCTTGGTGTAGAAGCTGATAATTTAAGTAATATGGTTTTGGAAAATTGCAATGAACCTCTTGTAGAAGTAAATGATGATTGATGATTTCATAGTCTTATTGGAATAATGAACTATACCTTTGATCTTTTTTGACAGTGTGTTTTTTGCATGCTATGTGTTTGATGAAATGTCTATGTGAAAGAGATCGTACTGGTTTTTGTCTAATGTTCTATATATATGTTAAGTACATATAAATAGAAATCATGGAAGAAAGTTATGCTAGATGTAAGCTAGTATCTTAGTAGCTAATGGTTGTTTCTTGTAGAGATATATATGAGGTAGAAGCTGAACAGAAGATGCTTGATGAGGTTAGTCTATATAGATTATATATTCTTCTGCTTTGTAAAAGGGTTATGGAAGCTTGACTGAAACTTTGTTAATCTGTTACAGACTATCAAAAATGCTAGGGAAAGAGATCGAAGGACGCTATTATGAGCGGTAAGCTTTCTTTAGTTATTCAACATACTTAACTATATATGTTAAGTAGCATTATATCTTACTTGTTGAAGTTGTGTGTAAAAATTTATAATGATATGTTTTTGTTACAGTTTAATTCTTTTGGTTTGAACTGTTTGTTTACTAAACTATTTGTTCAATTATATTAAACCATTATAGTATATATATAGGAAGAATGGTGGAGATGGTGGACTGTATAAAGGAGCATGTGAAAGAAACGAAGAAGCATGTGTGGCCAAAAGTGTTTATAAGTTTGTCAAAGAA
>OVBE01005232.1:0-22118 GCA_900406425.1 Iberis pinnata | reverse complement strand
GTCACGTCTCCAATAGATCATACAATTATCGATGCAGACATCTATAACCTTATACGGTAATCCAAGCCCCACCACAAGTTTCTGAAGCTCAGATTAACATGCATGATTTACTAATGAAAATAGTTGTCAACTGAAAAACAATTAAAGACTAATATTCTCCCGAAGTATCAGATCATATGTTCGAATTACTAAAGACAAACTCCCGCCGTATTTAGATAATTCAATCATGCCTTATAATTCAGATTTGATATGTTCATAAGCATCTACGACAATACTCCCGCAAGCAGAGAAACTTATTCATATAGACTAGGTTAGATCTCTTAACCAAATCCCTTTGTATTTATCAACCTATTATCATGAAACAGAGATCTAGAGTAAGAAGCTAACAAATTCAATCCATTATGTCAAACCTTAACAATCAAAACTAGTTCCTCTGGGAAATCCCTAAAACCTAACAAGTGAACTACTCAGACATAGAAAATTTAACACAAATCATAATCATAGAAGAACACATATTCATAAACCAAAATTGTATAAATAAAAAGATAGAGTTTAGAAAACTTCTCCGAAATATAGTTGTTCAGATCTCGTCTCTCTAAAATCTCTGGGAAAATAAAATAAGCGATAGATAGAAAAATAAACCTAAGCCTAAGGCATTTATAGTGCTAAAAATAAGGAAAAATAAACTAAAACCAATAAGAAAAACATCTTAATAAGTCTTTAGGGCATCATTGTAATTTTGGAAGATTTTAGTGATTCTCGGCCACAAGAATCGATCGATCTCTTTAGGGATTGATCGATATCTTTTTACGTAACTCTCTAGGAGCTTTGGATTGATCGATCCCTTATTGGATCGATTGATCTATTTTTCACTTCTTGCACATGCTTCTTCTGTGAGAAAACTTGATCAGTCTTCAAAAAAGTCGCTATAACTTTTGATTGAACCAATGAATTGACTTCAAACAACTTCCATATGAAATCTAACTCATGTGGCTATCTTGTGTAAAACTTTCAGCTCAATCCATCCATGGGAACATCTTCACATATTGCTAAACTTCAGACATTTCTGTTGGACTCTGCTTCTGCATATGCCAATTTGCATCCAAAACATCCCGAACACCTAAAATCATTAAAATATGCCAAAATTACAAGGAAAACTAACGGATAATTCTAAATATCAAGTATACATATACTTTATAAGTCCTTGAAACCGAGTTATATCATAAGGGCTTAGTTATTCTGACCTCGGAAACATAAAAAGGGCTGAGTTATTTTGACCTCTGTAACGTAATAAGGGCTGAGTACTTTGTCTTTTCAAAATTATATTAGAAATGAAAGCCTATGGGCTCAATGTTCAATCTTTAGTCTTGATCATTGACTAAGTCGCTGTTAGGGTTATTCAATATAAGTATATAACCCTATGTATATTTTTCTGTGATCTTGCATCTGATCTTTTTTGGGGTTTAGGGTTTAATGTTAATAATAAAAATGTTAATAAAGATCATCTTTTCAATCCCAAGTAAATTTAAATAAAATATATGTATCTACTTTATTGAATGAAAATTGATAATGCTATTGAGATATATGTCGTTTTACGGTTACACTAAACTGAACATGTAGATTCATGAACGTGAGTCTAACTCATATAAAGTAAATCATATACAATGTGTACTCTAAATAACTCATCAAGAGTCCAACTCCTGTTTTTATATGAGAAAATTATTAGAATAGTAAGAGTTTAGTGTTTAAGGTTTAGAGTTTAGTTAGTTTCCCTTTTTATATTTGTTTGTAAACCCTAAACCACAAATTAATGACCCTAAACACGCTCTAAAACTTAAAAATTGAATGTTAATAATAAAAATGTGTTAATAAAAATCATCTTTTCAATCTCAAGTGAATATTAAGTACATCTCTCAAAAGTCCCTTAAAACCTCAATTTTGAGGTTTTTGTATCTCCAAAAGCAACCTCAAAACCTCAAATAAAAAAATTCTAATGTTAAATAAATGAACTTTAACCTAAAAAATTCTTTAAAAAAACAAATTATTAATATAAAAACAATATTACATAAAACTTCAACTTATTTTACAAAATAAAAACATTACATGAAGCAAATATGGGAACTTAACTTAACTACCGTACATTTTGGTACAAATGACTATAACCATACAAATCTTTTTTGTATTACTGGCATTTTTTAAATGCCCAGCATGCCCTTTTATACGTTGTGACAAAAAACGTATTTACATGAATGTTATTCGCCACGTAGGAATTCGCTGACGAGTATTAATGAACGCTCGTGACGACTTACTTACAGAAACAAGCTGATTTATGTGCAAAAGGCTGACTTACGGTATAAAGCAGCCTATGTTATTGCCAACATACGAAAATCTGGCTGACTTACGTGATAACGACTAAGTTATGCACTTAAGATACAACTGACTTATACTTTGCCGGCTCATTTTATGATCATCACCTGACTGAGTTATTTAATGAACAACTGACGTATTGGATGTATATATAGCTGAGCTACCTGTACTTAGTCGTAAACAACTAGATTAACGTTAAACTCATCGTGTTTACGATTGACCAACTAGCAAACTATGAATTACTAGAATAACATTCTTATTACTGCTGATTTAGTTGAAGATAGGGATGACTTATGGTTTCCTAGCCTATTACGACTGATTAATTAGCGAAAGATTAATTATTATAATAGCATTCACCTTGCGACTGACTTATGTTGTATTTGATGGATGATTTACTTGGACTGAGTTATGTGTTCGTATTGCAGCTGACTTATCTTTTTGCCATGTCATCATCCTTGTTAGCATCAATGCCATGTCATCATCCATGTCTGATGATGATGTGGATGGTTAAAAGTGAAAAAGAGGGTGTTGAATTTTTTGCATTGTGGATAGTCTTACCGATTCTTCTTCAGTAATCATCTTCTTCGTCTATCTTCTTCATCTTATTCTTCATCTTTCTCCGATAGCTTATGGATCGGGTACTTATTGTTTATGGTAACTGGGTTAAGAAAAACATATATGTATTCGATGCCGACAATAGAGGATGTAGAGTTTTTCTTATAGATGGGCAAACAACATGCGAAGTAGTAGAAAAGTTGGTACTCGATGATTACAGATTGAATGAGTCAAGGCATCATATTCAGCTGAGCTACATGTTCTCGAATAAAGCTGTGAAAACAATGGCGCACGATACTCCACCAGTTTTTGTCTCTAATACTCGACAATTGCAAGGTTTTCTAAGCCTATGGAAAATTGAACTTGTACGTCTTTGTGTGGAAATTATGGAGAAAACAGATGGCAAAGTTAGTCCGAATGACGAAGCAAGAGAGAAGAGTAAAAGGTTATATATTTTTAGCTCAGAAAGAGAACCCTCAGACATTGAATTTGATGATAACAGTTATGGTTATGATTGTGTCTATTTCGAGGAAAATGACAACGACTGCTATAGTAAAGTGGAAGGAGAAAAAGAGAAAGTAGGCGGAGAAGATGAAGTGGTCGAAGAAGATGATGAATTTGACAGCCGATTTGATATGTTTGATGACTCGGATGGCGTGTTGTCTGAAGATGTTAACTTTAGCTCATACGGTGGGTGTACAGTAGATGACGAAGATTCAACGACACTACCTCCAAAGAAGAGATCTCATAACTGGTCGATGAACCGGTGCAATGTGAATCCAGAGGTTTTAAGGTCGAACATGGAGTCGCTACACCTTGCGGTAGAGTAACGAGACGAGAGTAAATCCAAGTTGGTGAGACGACTAAAACTTCTTGCATTGAGGGATCAATTTGATTTTGATGTAGACGTATCTAATACAAAAACATTGGTTGTTAAGTTTTGGGTTGTTGGATGTCCCTGGGGAGTTCGTGCTTCTAAACAAGGGGTTTCCCGGGCATTTTATGTTCGTATTTGCGATAAAAAAACATACATGTTTTGGAACTGAGCATTGTATTCGATCTAAACAAGCAACCCCAGATTTTTTAAGGAAATTGTATAGGGAATTTCTCGGCGATATTGGTCCGTCCGTTCTACCTGCAAGTGCTGGAATAGCTATCAATAAGCAGTTTTGTATAGAGGTATTTATTTTTTTGGGCCGGTTTATTTAAAAGATTGTACTGAGTTAGATTAACGATAGACTAATTTATATTAATGTTAATGCTGAGTTATTTTAATGTTAAGGCTGAGCTATGCTTTCGATGTGGCTTACTTAATTCTATGATGCGGTTGACTTATTCGAGTGGTTATGTTTCTAATAAGCAGTTTGGTACAAAGGTATTTATTTTTTGGGCCGAGTTATCTAAAAGATTGGGCTGAGTTATATTATCATTAGGCTGAGTTATATTAACAATAATGCTGAGTTATTTTTACATAAAGGCTGAGTTACTGTAACATTAAGGTTGAGTTATGTTTTCGATGTGACTAACTTAATTCTTTGATGCGGCTGACTTATTTGAATGTTCATGTGGACATATGCCATATTGGAAATCACATAAGACGCTGCAACGTGGAAGAGAAATTAATGAGAGAACACCTGAGATTGTTTGATTACTTGCCTTCTTACTTATACATGATAAGAAGGGAAAATCCAGGTACATTTGTGCGTCTTCAAATCGATGAGTGTGGAAGACTCATGTATGTGTTCCTTTTTTTTGGTGCAAGCATAGTTGGGTTTTAGTTCTTGCGCAAAGTCGTGGTCGTAGATGGTATGTATCTTTATGGTAAATAGAAAGGAACGCTTCTCACAACACTAGCTCAGGATGGTAATTTTTAGATTTTTCCAATTGCTTTCGATGTGGTTGACATTGAAAATGATGAATTGTGGGAATAGTTTTTTACACAACTAAAAGTTTTGATTCCCGATTAGAATGATCTTGCGATAATCTCATATATGCATAAGTCGATAAGGAAAGCATTAGGAGTGTCTATCCACTGGCTTCTCGAGGAATTTGCACGTACCATTTATATAAGAACATTTTGGGACGGTACAAAGGTAAAGATGTTTTTCATCTGGTGAAGAAAGCGGAAAGATGTTTTAAGTTGCTTGATTTTAATGCGATTCTCTAGGAAATTCAAGCGATTAATCCTGAACTTCATGGGTACCTCCAAAGAGCTGATGTCCGACTGTTGGAACGTGCCCATTTCCGGGGTGAAAGGTACAACTTGATGACTATGAACATAGGGGAATCAATGATTAGAGAACTGTTAGATGCTCGATCTCTTAACATTGTTCGACTATTATAATCGATAGGGGAAATGATGACCAAATGGTTTGTTGAACGGAGAGAGGATGCTGTATCGCAGCAAACCACACTTACCCGTGGTGTCGAGAAACTACTACTAGTAAGTCAACCATCACAAGTAATAAATCAGTCGTCAGAGTTTATTTAACAGACGTAAAAATCGTAATTAAACCGTAACGTTTTTTAATTCTGTATTGATAATTAATAATATGGCCGTGTTGATGCTGCCAGACTATTTACAGTACAGTTGATTGATAAGGCTCGCATGGAAGTTAAATATGGGCAGTCTTTGCATGTTGTTAACTTGATTGCGAGAACGCACACATACAAGAGTTTCAAAGATGAGAAATTACCATGTATGCACGCAATCGCACCTACCGTGAACATGAAATTTTGTCGGATATCCCTATGCAGTAATTACTGTTACAGCGCTGATTTGGTTAACACATACGTTCAATCGGTTATGCCGTTTAATTCAGTGCATCAAGTTCCAGAAAAAGTGTATGAACAATCATGCATGCCCCCGTTTATTCGTCTACAACTAGGAAGACATTAAACAAAGGATGACATCTGGTTTAGAAGTTGCACTTGAGAAGAAACGTCCAAGGAAAGAACAAACATGTTCTCGTTGTAGAAAGAGTGGGCATAATGTGAGCACTTATCTGATGTAAACTGATTTATGAATTTGAATGTTTTTGTGATACGACTGAGTTATGGATTAACGATGACTGAGTTATGGTTTATATATGGTTGAGTTATTATTGACGAATGAATTACAGATTAGATTTATTTTTATGTGGGTGAGTTCTCGTTTAACTATAGCTAAGTTCTGATTTCAATAAGACTGAGTTATTAATCGAAGAGTCATTATTTTTCGTATTCCCACCTCTTCATTTTTCTACTTCGGTAACGTAATAAGAGATCATAGCCTCGTATTATAACATAATAGCTGCATAATATGACACAGTAGACATCATTTAGGGTTTGACGGCTATATTGTAATATCACATCATAACTACATAAAAATAAGACGTTTGCCTCGGTTATAAAAATTTCATGATACTAGTGCTCAGTCGTATTATACACAGTTAATATATGATACAGATGAGTTATTGTTTATCATTCAACTGGGATATTATTATTGTCTTAGGTAATAATAAAAGATACAGTAATAACGATACGACTAGGTTACTTTTAATGTTTGTCTGAGTTATGAAAATTAAAATGAACGTTATGATTATTCTACTTCAACAAAGTAGTACTTGTGTAATCTTCAAACTCAATATCATCACCTTGTTTAGAACAAAAGTTTTTTATAAGACTTAGAAGTTAATTTTAATTTAGATCATAACAAATAAAAACAAGATAGATGAACAAGAACTGTATTCCGTCACCCTTCAATTAATGAGCTTCCGAGTTCCTCTTTGTAGTATCCTTCATGTTGTACTCAACTAACGGCAACAACCAATGGATACTTCTTTGGTAACCTCAAAGGAAATGAGAAAGGAAATGGGAAAAAGTGGGGTGTAAATAAGCTATGTTGCGAAGATTACTATGGAGACTATTGCAAGCGCTCTTTAAGGAAAGGAAACAAATAATCTTCAAGATGTTATAAGAGTATTGAATGTTATTTTCCGTCAGGGTACAGCTAGGAAGTAAGTTGTTTTCTTGATCCTTGTTGAAATATCTTGTTATCTGCTTAATTAATTTCTATGTCATTCTCTTGCAGAGGTTGCCTCCTTGTTCGCAATGCATCTTCATGAAGAAACGTAATGAGTCTTCCAACTATCCCGTTGACGTGGCTAGGGGGAAATAACAAGCAAAAGCCTAGAGAGGAAGTTGCAGACAGTATACCAGAACATAAGCAATAAACATTTGGAGATTTGGTGCCTCTTTGGTGGATACATAGGATAAGCAGGAGGGAATCAAATTGCATGCGTAGTGTTTGTGAGCAAAATCAAAATCGAAAGAGATAGTTTGCATGTGTACTATTTGTGAGGAATATCAAAAAAGTTTAGAGAGAAAAGGGAAGAGAAGACAGGAAAACATGAGATAGATAAAGAGAGAGATTGAGAAGTTGTGAGCAAATAAAGAGAGAAACATAGAATTAAATAGAGAGATAATCGTCGCTTCAAAGTCACATAATTTTTCATATAAATAGAAGAGTCACGATTTTTCGTATTCTTGCATCATTATACGCCTCGTAAATCACATTATCCGCGGCTAAGTTATGTTTACACGACTAATATATGAAACGGATGAGTTATGTTTACGACTAAGTAATGATTAAGACCAAAAAACTCAAAAAGAAAATAATATCCAGACAACAACTAATTAGGAATGATTTTTCATATTCCCCCATCATTCAACGCCTCATAAATCACATTAACCACGGCAGATAGAGAGACTGATTTAATCATCACGTCATAGCTGCCTAATACTATGACATAATAGCTGACATAATAATTGTGTAATAAGCATAGGATTTGACCTCAAAAACATATTATCCCATCATAGTTGCGTAGTAAGACATCATTTGCCTTGGTTATAACAATTACTCGATATTATACGGCTAAGTTATTGTTTAATATAAGATATCAACCGTCACGATTTTGCGTATCACTGCCTCTAAAACTTTTTTTACCTAGGTAAATTAATAAGAGTGGGCATATATGAAGCTCATTTATGGATTTGAATGTTTTTTGTGCTACGACTGAGTTCTAGATTAAATATGGTTGACTTTTGGTTGTATGTACGGCTGAGTTCAGGTTTCGTTAAGGCTAACTTCTGAGTTACATAAACGCTTACCTCGTTAACATAATAAAACATCATTGCATGCCTCGTAATATTACATCGTACCTGCGTATAAGACATCATAGCCGCGACAGAGAGAGAGAGACAAAGAATCATCCTGACAAAGCATAATATTTTTAATATAAATTAAAGAGTAACGATTTTTCGTTTTCCCGCCTAGGGTTTGTACACGGTACTGTAATATCTCATCATAGCATAGCTGCATGATAAGCATCATATGATTCGGCTAGGATGAAAAGGTGTCTTAGATAGTAATAAAAAAACGGCTAAGTGATTCTTAATTTTGTATGAGATAAAAAATTAGAAGATGAACGTTACGAATGAGTTATCTTACTAAAGGCTTGGTCTTATTTGTGTATGTTGAAGTCGATTATTGTACTTTGCGATTGAGTTATGTTTACATTTCGACTAAGTTAACTTCTTCATTATAGATATTTGGAGTTTTCATAAAGTAGTGATATTATCAATTGTAACTAAGATTGTCAGTTTAAAAATAAATTAAAATAGTTAATGATAAAACAACGGGAAATAATATCGAGATTAATCAAAACACCAAGATTCAAATTGATGTCAGTTCAAAAATAAATTAAAAACTATTAATGATTAAACACCCGGAAATAATATACAGGTTAATCAAAACACCAAGATTCACAGTGATTTGATTAATCTCATAAATTGGAAAAAGAGGAGAGTTGTTCGGAGACAACCCTCAAAGTTAACTTCATAAGTTCTCATTACAAGCATATATATATATATATGAAACTACTTTGCTTGAAAACTCTAATTACATGGGCTAATGGATCACTCAAATGAGCTTCTTATAATTGCTCTAATATAATGATGTCACACAGTTCAGGAGGTAGTTCTACAAATTCTCTGGCAAGCTCTGTAATCAAGAGAAGAATGTTATTAGGATTTCCACAAGAGCACTAAATACAATTAGTAAGATTCTGATTAAAGATTAAAAACCTTTCTTCTTTTTCTTCTTGGTTAACTAAAGATAATTGTGCAATGTGAAAAAGTGTCTACCATTTAGAAGAAGTGCATCCAAATAACTTAATTGAATATCATGCCTATATAAATAATTACAAGATTTTAGCGTCTTTACAGATAAAATAGATGTATCAATCTATCAACGTACCTTTTTGCATAGTACCGTAAGTAAGTATAATCTGAATTTTTTCTCATAGTACTGGAAGAACCACCTTTGGTGGTTGCATAAGATAAGCACGCAATATTAGAATCAACATTTGGAGATTAGGTGCCCCTTTGCTTGTTGAATAGGATAAGCATTAGGGAGGAGGATTGAATGCATACTGTTTTTGAGCAATATCGAAATCGAAAGAGAGAGATTTAATGCGTACTTTTGGGAGGAAAATCGAAAAAGAGAGATTGTGAATTTATTAAGAAATTAACAGAGCAAACATAGAAATAAATAGAGAGAGATTGTGAGAAATTTCGCTTCAATTTCAAATATTAACTTCCGTATTTTTAATAGAGATCCCTTTTTAATATAAAAATCGAAGAGTAATGTTTTTACGTATTCCCGCATCTTCTATTTTTTTATTTACCTCAGTAAAGTAATAAGTGTGCATAATGTGAAACTGATTTATGGATTAATGTTTTTGTGTTATAACGGAGTAATACGTTTGATTACCGTTGAGTTCAAATTTATATATGGCTACGTAATAATAAGACGTTTGCCTCGGTTTTAAAAATTTCTTGATATTAGTGCTCAGTCGTATTAACATGGTTAATATATGAAACAAATGAGTCGTTGTTTATCAACCAGGTTGGTTATTATTATTTTCTTAGTCAATAATAAATGATACAGTAAGAAACGATACGGCTAAGTAACTTTTAATGTTTGTTTGAGTTATGAAATTTAAAATGGACGTTACAGTTGAGTTATCCTTTGTGTATGTCTGACTTATGATTATTTTACATTATGACTGATTTAGACCTCTTTATGACTTATTCTTGTTTAATCGAAGCGTCACAACTGAGTTATGATTACTTTACGGTCGAGATATACTTACTATATGAATAAGTACTGTTTGCTAAACGCTTGAGTCTTTCTTACTTTACGAGTATCATTTTACCTTACGGCTAATAATGGATTTTAATGTCTGTGTTATGAGTGAGTAATAACAATTATGATTACAAAAAACATAAAGACTGAGTAATTATTACAACACATCAATACTGTATGAAGTAAAAATATTGTGTCTCAGTTATAAAAGTAAATGAGATTAAGTCTAAAGATTACTCACATACTGTATGACTGAATCAATCAAAGATTATGAATTTAAAATTTAAACCTTACATGTTCAAATAAAGTCAACGTGTAAAAGTTCTAAACAACTTTTGATGTGAACGAAATTCTATGCACTCCCAAAAGGATTAGTCAAAAAAAGAAAAGGATCGACAATTTATGAAGTGTCTTCACAAGTGAATCGCCTGAGCTTGCTTGTTGTATTTGTTGCACCATCTCTAGTGTCTTCATTGTTGCTTCCGATGTCAAGATAATTTTCTTCTACTATCGAATCTTGTGAGACTTGTTTTGATGCAAAGTCAGGAGCAGATGAATCAACTTTGGTTATCCCTATGTGGCATCAACTCCTCACCCACTGCCACCATTGAGCTCATCAGCTTCCAATATTTGTAACAAATAATTGAATTACCGTTTGGTGGTTGCATAGAATAAGCAGGAGGGAAGCGGGTTGCATGTGTGCTGTTTGTGAGAAAAATCAAATTCGAAAGAGATAGATTGCACGCAAACTGTTTGTAAGAAATATTGAAAGCGTAAGAGAGAGAGAGAGGGGAAGCAAGAGAGAAAACACTGAGATAGATTAAGCTATGCTTAGTGAGAAATTTGTGAGAGAGATAGAGAATGAGCCGAAAAATAAAGAGAAAAACAGAGATATAAATAGAGAGAGAGAAGCGGGTATGTCTAAGTTAATACTATTTCTCTTAAATATACATTGAAGAGTCACTATTTTGTGTATTTCCACCTCTTCATATTACACAACTAATGGAAACACGAAATGTACCCCCTATGATTTTCTTCAATTTAAAATTGATTTGTTTCGAACGTAATGCAATCAAAATCATTAGTATAAGTCCAGTTTAAAAAATTAACATTTAACATAAAAAGACTATGAGTATTAAATAGAATATAAGATAAATATAATTCTCTTGATAATATAAAAACAGAAGAAATTTCAGTTTAAATTTAGCATATTTTATATAAAAATATTAAGTAAAAGATACGACAAAGTTATTCTTACTTGTATGTCTGAGATATCAATTTCAAAACAAACGTTATGACTGAGTTATTCTAACATTTGTAACGTAATAAGGGTTGAGTTATATGTCTTTTCAAAATTATATTAAAAACGAAAACCCATGGACTTATTGTGTCACCTATAGTCTGGATCATTCACTAAGTCGCGTTTAGGGTTATTCTATATAACCCTATGTATATTTTTATGTGATCTCGCCATCTAATCTTCTATTTCTTTTCTATCAATAAATCAACTTTTGATTTCATAATTTTGGCTATAATGGCAGACAAGTATACGATCATTAGTAGTAGTGCGCCGGCTCATGATTTACCTGCTATACCTGTTGATCTCCTAATTTTGATTGCTAAATGGTTTCCTCCGAAGACAATTGGTAGGTGTCGTTGTGTGTCAAAATTGTGGAGACATCTATTGGGTGGACAGTTTTTATCAACATGAACCTGGATGTTGCACGCAATCAACCAAAGTTGTTATTTTCTTGCTGTTGAGAAACATACTTGGACTTTCTAATCTGTTTCTGGAAAACCTAATCAGATGCGTGGCGCACCTATTGTTTCTCTCACACATCATTCGATTCACCCGCGTTCTCATATTAGCTCTCAGTTTTGTGTTCTATTGTGTATAACCTGTTGTGATTGGGTAGGTAATGAGCAGGCATGTATAGTCGCAGTTTGTAATCCGACAACAAGTGAATCTATGTTATTTCCTTATGTAAAGATTACTAGAAGGAAGACCAGAAATTTCATCGATTTTGATAAAGTTACTTATTCAATAAAGTAGTATCTGAGTATACATGAAAATGATTATACTGCTCGCGTACACCAAGTATTGACCCTGAAGAATATAAACCTTTTTTGGAGATCGGTCCAATGTTATTTTCCCTTTCATGTTGCGGACGATTACAGCATCTTTGTTGGCGGGTATATATATTTTTTGGTTGTATATTTTCTACGCATCACTGATTTTGTGTTATCGGTTTTAATTTGGAGACAAAAACTTTTATATACATCAATATAGCTGCTGCTATGGACTTCAATCCTTACGCGACGATACTCTTCGATTACAAGGATATACTGGCTTTTGTGTCTTCATGTTGGATACGTACTGGAGAAACCTTTGAATTTTGGATTAGAAAACAAGCACAAAAATGAGTGGAGAAGCCATATTCTCGTGTCAAAAAGATGGATTTGTTATTACTGGCATGACCCGTTACAGTGATCTTGTGTTGTCATATTTTTACCATGAAGCTTCTCGACCCTTTGAAGTAGTGTACTAGAATCTCGACCCAGGATTTCTTGACCGGTTTGAGATCCAAGGTTTTCAAATCACGAGAGCTTTTGAAATTCAGACTTTTCTTAATTATTAAAAGTACATTGGGTTGTTATCTATTCTATGTAGTTAAATTATAATATGATTATTTGGTAAAATTAAATTGTTTTAATATTATTATTTGCATCTCATAAACATTTGACTAAATTATGATTCAGTTCTATTTGGTGCCTCTTTGATGGTTTCATAGGATAAGCAGGAGGGAATCGAATAGCATGCGTATTTTTTGTGAGCAAAATCGAAATCGTAAGCGATAGATTGCATGCATACTATTTGAAAGGAATATCAAAAACGCCAGAGAGAAAGGGGAAGAGAAGAGAGGAAAACATGAGATAGATTAAGAGAGAGATGAGAAGTTGTGAGAAAATTATTTGAGAAACGGAGAAATAAATAGAGAGATAATCGTCACTTTAGACTGACATAATTTTAAATATAACAAGGGAAAAACATTAAAAATACCGATATTTTTAAATTTTTTCCCGTTTAATATACGAACTCTTTTCGTTGCCATATTAATTCTCATACTTTCATTTGTTACCATATTAAATTCCAAATAATATAAAAACATAATTTTTGCTAAATTTCGTTAGTCAACGTTACTGCAAAAAAACCTACATAAAAAAAAAAGAAATATATTCTTGTCTCTTCCACTCAAAAAGAAGAAACGAAGAAATTGAAACATTACACAAGAAAAGAAAATCTCTTCTTCGTTTCAATCTCTTCTTGTCCAGATTGAAGCCACCACAAGCTAGATCCAAAACCTACGAAAGAAAATCCGAATTTGCACAGATTAAACTAAAAGGAAAAATATCAATTATAGCTTCCAATGTTGCAAAAGCACAGCCAATTTCAATTTCATCGAGAAGAGAGAAATTGAAACCCTCGGATTCGGACTATTGTTGTACCGAAACTGAAGCCCACAACCACTTCGTTAGGTGTTGTAGCAACGAGGCATATGCTATCTATTTCAATATACATTAAAATGTATCCATTGCCATTGTCTTTGTCGTTCCCTTTTGGATATATGATCAATCTCCTTATAATTTTCATAGCTAAAGATTCACAAGATAAGATGACATATCATACAAAGATGGCACAAAGTGAATATACAATAATACGTACCATACATATCCACCATAGGAGAAACGACGAGACTTATACTGGACATCAGAGAAAAGAGTCGAGTTTTGGAGTTCCGAGAAGATGCTAACTTTGATGGAATAAGAAGGAGGACGTTCTCTCCAACTCTTTAGTGTTGTTGATGATATGTTTGAACTCATTGATGTACCCAAAATGCATGCGTACTGTTTGTGAGGAATAGCGAAAGCGTTAGATTAAGATGAGAGAACGGAGAAGATAAGAAAGGAAAACATGAGATAGATTAAGAGAGAGGTAGATAAGCTGTGAGCAAATAAAAAGAGAAACAGATAAATAAATAGAGAGATAATCGTCGCTTCAAAGTCACATAATTTTTAATATAAATAGACGAGTCATGATTTTTCGTATTCCTGCATCATTACACGCCTCGTAAATCACATTATACGCTGCTAAGCTATGTTTACATAGCTAATATATCAAACAACTGAGTTATGTTTACGACTAAGTTACGATTAAGGCTGAGTTATGTTCACTTTATGACGGAGGTTGCTTCGTGGTTAAAATACATGGTTGAGTTATGTTTCTATACAACATAGTTATTTATTTTAATGTTTGTGTTACAACTTACATGATTACTTGTAAGTGTTCTAAAAAACTTGTGTTCTAAACCAGACATCTCACTTTCCACGTACATGCTCTACATGCTGCCATAATGTTCTGCTTCAACAAATATCTTGAGTGATTATTACAGCACATGAATACTATACGAAGTAAAAACATAGAGTGACCTTGGATATGATAGTACATTCAAAAGTTAAAGATTTGGTTCCCCTATGGTGGTTGCATAGGATAAGCAGGAGGGAGCATAAGTCTCATGCCTGGAAAAATTTCGTTGTAATGGATATCTCTTGCATGCGTACTGTTTGTGAGAAAAATCGAAATTGAGATATAAAAATTAAGAGAGATGGTGAATTTGTGAGCAAAAAGTAAGAGAGCAACAGAAAAATAAAGAGAGAGAGNAAAAAAAAAAAGAGAGAGAGAGAGAGAGAGAGAGAGAGAGAGAGAGAGAGAGAGAGTACTTTACTTCTAAAAAACGTAACACACCTACTAAACGAATGCTTTCTTTCTCAGCCGTATTTTAAAGGCTAATATATACAACGTTGAGTTATTATTTATCGTTCGGCTGGGTTATCAAAAGTTTCTCATACAGTAATAAACAAAAGTTACCTTTGAGTTATCTTTCTTTGTCTAATTTCTGAGTTATGTTCTTTACTTTCTGACAGAGTTATGATTAATTTACGACTGAATTATAATCGTGGTTATAAATTTAAGAGGTTGCATAAAATATTGGAATTACAAATTTTAAATATTCAGAATGAAATTAAAATACAAACGGCTAATGCTAGAAAAAAATTTAAAAATAATAAAATATTCAATTAACAACCGAACAATCAAACATATAGACCACATCCAAACTACTCCAAGGCCACATGAATTTCGTCACCGTCTTCCATCATAAACTAAAAGAATTAAAACATCACAATATTAATTATGAATATAATTAATTTTAAAAAATTGTTGAATACAAATGTAAGTGAAATAACCGAAAGAGGCGTATCCATAGGTTTGAGATGCTTGTTGTCATACATGAAGTGAACCGTGCCAGGATCAACATTTGTCAATTTACAATACTCATCCATAATTTTCTTCCCATGTGTATGAACACTCATCATGAATTCATACGGATACCCGGCTTTGAGAGTAATTTTGTTTGTATAAATTGGTTCAGGAGATGAAGATCTTGTTTACACACGAGAAGACCCTGCCGAGGACCTAGCCGTTGTAAAGAGATTTTTTCAGAGAATTTTGAAGAATAAAAACATACAAGTTTTAGTGTTATATAATGGATTTAAAAAATTATTAAATATAAAAGCATGTGAAATAACCAAAAGAGGAGTACTCATAGGTTTGAGTTGCTTGTTGTCATACATGAAGTGAACCGTGCCAGGATCAACATTTATCAATTTACAATACTCATCCATTATTTTCTTCCCACGTGTATGAACACTCATCATGAGTTCATACTGATACCCGACTTTGAGAGTAATTTTGTTCGTATAAATTGGTTCAGGAGATGTAGATCTTGTTTACAACGAGAAGACCCTGTTGATGACCTAGCCATTGTAAAGAGATTTGTGCAGAGATTTTTAAGAATAAAAACGTACTAATTTTAGTGTTTTCAAAGTGGGAGGCAATATAAAACGTAGTCAGTCTGTGTATTTGTAAGGGAATGAATGTTTTACATTAAAAATTTATTTCTTAAAGAAAGATTTTTTTTAATTTTTCAATATGAATAAGAAGAATCATCGCGTCAAAGTCAGATATTTTTGTCAAGATTTATCGTATTCCCGAATAGGGGTCGACATTGATAAAGTAATATCACATCATAGCTCGTAATAAGCATCATTTTCCTAACAGTTGTCTCTATATTAGTGTTTAGCCTTATTTTACCCGTCTAAGATATGTAGCAACTGACTAATTGTCTAACATTCGACAGGGTTATTTTTAGTGTCTTAGGTAGTACTACACAATATGGCTAATTTATTTTTCATTGGATGACTGAGTCATAAAATTTGAAGATCAACGTTACAGATGAGTTATATTACCAAAGGCTTATCTCAATTTGTTCAAATTTCTTTTATCCCATTTTTTACGTTGTGCTAAACCTTTTACATATTTACTTTTTGTACTGATGATTTTCTAAAAAAATCAGAATTATTTTCGTTTCAGATGGTTATTTAAGTTTATATTGCAAAATTTTGTTCGCAATATATTGCTGATGTAGAACAAAACCATAATTACAAATTTTATCTGCAATACATTGTTGTTCTAAGCTAAAAATTGAGTTTAGAACAGAGTATATTCTCTTCCACATCTCCAGATACAAACTATATTCTCTTCCACATCTCTAGTTGGTGGAAGAACAGAGTTTGTATATAACGAAACTACTGATTTATATGATTTTCTAATTTTCATTTTAGAACAGAGTATTGTTACACATCTCTATACTTCTTTTTAAAAAATATGAAAAAGAGTAAACTAATTATGGTTGTTTAAAAAAAAATATTAGATAAACTAATTTCCATGTACGCACGTAATCGCAGATGCCAAGTACACGAATGTTGAGTTCTTATTTCAATAAGGCTGAGTTACTTTAGACGACTGATTTATAGATTTGAATGGTTTAACTATGTCAAATCATTTGAATCATTGCTTCAAAGTCACATAATTTTTTAATATAACAAATATAAGAGTCATGATTTTTCGTATTCCCGCATCAGTACACACCTCGTAAAATCACATTACCCATGTCAGATAGAGAGACTAATTTAATTGTCGCGTCATAGCTGTCTAATACTTTGACATAATAGCTAACATAATAACTGCGTAATAAACATAGGGTTTGATCTCTAAAACATATTATCCCATCATAGCTCCGTAGTAAAACCTCATTTGCCTCGGTTATAACAATTACTCGATATTATACATCTAAGTACACGCCTCATAAATCACATTATCTGCGGCAGATAGAGAAACTGATTTAATCATCGCGTCATAGTTGCCTAATACTATGACATAATAGCTTACATAATAACTACTTAATAAGCATAGGGTATGACCTCCGAAACGTATTATCCCATCATAGCTACATAGTAAGACATCATATGCCTCGATTATAAAATTTATCGATATTATATGGCTACGTCATGTTTACACGCCTAAGTTATTGTTTATCATTCAGCTGAATTTTATTGTTGTCTTAAACGGTTAGAAACGATACAACTATGTTATTTTTATTGAATGCATGAGTTACAAAATTTAAAATACACGATAGGGCTGAGTTACAATAAATAGCAGACTTATTGATATTATTGTTTGTGTTACGACTTACGAGTGAGTAGTAACAATTATTATTATTATTATGAAACTTCCCATTACATAAACACTAATTTGTTATTGCAATACATGACTACTGCAAGAAGTAATTTAGCAGTAAGAGAATGAGATTGAGTATGGAGATTACTCATATATTTCTTTATTGAAGTAGAACAAGGAATTGGGACTTAAGACTACAAACCATACATACAAACTTGGGGTCAACTTGTAAGTGATAAGCAATTAAGTTGTTTAAACACTTCCAAGTTGGAGCCAAGTTTGCATGTGAGGTTTATAGTCGTAAGTCACAATCCCTTATTCTGCTTCAACAAGATCTTGAGTTATTATTACAACACATGAATACATTAAGAACTAAAAACATAGAGTGACATGGGTTACTTCTGCAAGACATAAGTCTATATGATGTGCAAGCCGTGGGTTACCTCTGCAAGCCATGGGTCTTTATGCTCTACATTCTAACGCCAACTATCAGCGGGTACTGTAAGAGTAACCGCAAAGGTAACGGGGAATAGTTGTTGGCTCTAGAATCTGTAGCTACCAAGAGAGAGACATTGAATATGATGGTACACAACAAGCCGTCTTGCTAGTGAAATTTTGGTTGTTGCATAGTATAAGCAGTCAATATTATATTCAACAGTAGGAGATTTGGTACCCCTTTTGTGGTTGTGCATGATAAGCAGGACATAAGCATTAGTCGAGTGCCCATAAGAGAAATAGAGAGGTTTCATGCATACTGATTGTGAGCAAATTGCATGCATACTGTTTGCGAGGGAAAATGAGACAGAGTGATGGTAATTTGTGAACAAGTTAAGAGAGAAACATAGAAATAAATAGAGAGAGAGAGTGTGTGTGTGAATAGTCGATTCAATTTCATTTAATTTAATTTAAATTAAGACATCATATCGTCGCGTCGAAGCAAAATAATTTTAAGATTAATAAAAGATGCATGATTTCTCGTATTCCCGCCTCTTCAATATTTTTAGTCATCGATTAACGTAAAAAGACATCATTGCCCTGTTGAAACAATTAAACACAATCTTTCTCACTTTTAACCTTCTACATCATCATTTGTCTCCTCCACATATTAGTTCAACATCTATTGTAATTTTATTCTCTACAATAGTTTTGTTTAATAAAATTCAACACCCTACCCCACCTATTTTATTTCATACATCTTTTATTTTTTATATTTATAATTCCATGACTAAAGTTAATAATAATCATTTAGAACTGAACTAAAAAAAATTAAATTCATATATATTGAAATAATTTTATTTTGTGTTTTACTTAAACTAGGGATATACCCGCGCATTCGCGGGCATAAGTGAATTATTTAACCCCGCATGACAATACAATAATTATGTATCTTAATAAACATTTTCCTTTTATTGAGTTTGTTCACGTACGAATATGAAACATCATAACACTTGCTAATGGTTACAACTCAATGGTGGTTTAAGATATACTCAGTGGATCGAAGAAACAGAGGGTTGCTGTGATTTTTTTTTTTTGTTTGGTTAAAGATTAATTCGAAAAAGGAAAAGTGGTACAGCCCAGCTCAAGAGAGTGTTTTTTAGTTCAATTATAAAGATTACATATGAACTTAGTTAATATTGACGTTGCCCGAAAGTAAGTCCAAAATAGCCCGAGGAGAAGCAATAGAGTAATAGAGATTGAGTAGCTTGGAGCATTAATGGATTTTGGTCCATAGTCTTCTAAAAAGATGAGATTGATAGCCTTAAAGTTTGAGTAATGACTGTAATAGCCAGTGAGTTGTCATTTAGCAGCGGTTGGAAGCCGTCGTTCGCATCATATCAGAGTAAAGTGAGGGATTTTGCTGGCTGAGAGATGAGGTCGCGATTGGTTGAGTCAACTGTCAAGGTAGGAAGAACTGAATCTTTTTTCCGGTACATTCGAGCTTGCTATCATTAATTTCTATCATTCGAAATCAAATAAATTAAGCATTGCCATGCTAAGATAGTTAGTTTCTTCAGGGACTTTGGACCAGGAAGGTATTACAATGTTGAGATAGTTTCTTCAGGGACTTTGGACTTTAGACAACCTAGATCTGTCACCCCTTGGTCCATGACTGTCTGGTGGAAACAAGGTATCCCAAAGCATTGGTTTCTTACCTGGCTATTTTTGGTGGATCGTTGTCCAACGAAGGACAGCCAACTCTTAAGGGTTCTCCAAGTCTCGCCTACCTGCCTCTTTTGAACTCCTTACCCGATTTACGGAATCATCTTCTGTTTGACTACTCATTTTTGGCAGCCTCGGCTGCAACGGGGACATGTTTCTCCTTTTTTCGCTTCTATTACCCACCGTGAGCATATGTCAATCAACACCCACCACAACGGCAACAAGGCGTATCCACTAACCGTCGAAGCACCCCCTCCTCATTATATCCTACGGTAATAATACCATTGCTCAAAGAAGTTAAACCCTCTGAAAGAAAGTACTGGTTAGTTTATAGAAATTTATAACTTATTATTGTTTCTTATTGTTTCATGAATTAGAATAGAGACAAGGGTCATGACTGAGTAATATACAAATGACACAGTCGTGAATATACAGTTAAGCATGTTAATACACATTACAAAATAAGGTAGAGTTTTTCTCTGAATTTGAGTCCAAAACGTTACTTTCAAATTAATGCTTGAGTATTCTTTTAGACAGGCTAGTACACTTTTTATTGAAAATATATTGTTTTGTTATTTTTCTATTAGGTGATATATTAAAATTTTGTATTATATGTTGTGGATAGAGATCAAATTTGTTTATTATGTTGAAAAAATGGACAAAGTTTGGTTTTTATAAGAAGTTTCGGTTTTGTTACAATGTATTTAAAAGTTGGCATTGGCTTCGTGAAGGAATCATCTTTATATATGTGGCGTTCTTCTTCAAATACTTGAAGTGGTGCGATTCCTGAGCTTGGATCCTTTCTTCGACATGATTTGAGCTGAGAAAGATGATCACTACAAGCTGAACTTGAAGAACAAAAGCGAAAAGAAGAAGAAACAGAGATTTTCTCGGGAAAATTGATGAGAAAGAGAAAAGAGAAACGAGTGCGATGAGGAAGATTGATGAGAAAATTGTTATACATATGATACCATACTAGAATTGCAGTGTATTGTAAAACACTTTCTCATTAACTTGTAAATGAAGTGATTACGGAGTATATATAAACAGAGCATAAAACATAGTAGCTATTAACTAACTCTAACTAACCAAACTAACTTAACCATCGATCCAACTGCCTTAGAAACTGTTAATTCATTTTGTTTACACTCTAATAACCAGATTTTAAAAAAATTTCGGAGACATGAGTAACACTCATCACTTCATCTGTTATATCATTAAATATGTATATATTTTGAGCTAAGAACTTACCTCCTTTCGACCAAAAAAAGAAAAGAAAAAGAACTTACCTCGTACAACAAAATATTCATCCGTGACAAGGCATTGAGAACATAGTAAGATTCAATGAAGTCTTAGGCCATCCACATCCATGGTCCTTAGATTGGTCCTTGGGCTTTTTAATTTCGAAAATAATTAAAAAAGCCTTAATTGTTTGGGACGTCCCTTAACTAAGGACGTCCTTAGTTTAGTCCTTCACCTTCGTTCTATACCAGGAACGAAGAAATTCGATTCTTCTACTCTACAATTCGAGCTCCAAGGATGAAGAAATTGATTCTTGAAGCTCCGACGAATTGAATTTCTCTTGAATCGAACGACGATTTCACACTTCAATTCCTCAGACGAATTCCTTAAACAAAAATCGCTTCGTTTCTTCTTCACCCGACTTGTCTTTACAAAAGATTCCGTTTGAGCTCGGATCTGTGTAAGCTCTCAATCTTTCTTCTTTGATTGTTTCAATAGATTCCGTTTGTCGTGTCCAATTTTTTCTGTATTTGAAGTATGATTCGGTTACTTGAGAGTTTGATAATTACGACAGCTTCACCTACAATCTCTGCCAGGTACCATTTTTCAAATTTCATCTAAGCCTTTTTTAGATTTTGATTTGTATTTGTATGGGGGAAATGAAAATCAGTAGAAACATTAATTAATTGAAGAATTTGTTTTGCTCAATTAAGTATGAAGGAACTTTAAGTCCTTAAGGAATGTATTCGATTATGCATTGTTATTAGTATTGCTGGAAATACAATCTCGCTGTTCACAATCTAATCTTTGTTATATTGTTATGTGATCAGAGTTGTTATGTCTCCATTTTCGATAGCCTCCAGTTCTTTGGAGAATAATGCAATTGTCTCTAGTCTGGTTTTGATATTTGCAAACTCATAGATCTGTAATAAGCAATTGGATCATGTCTCACTTCTTTTAGTGACTACT
>OVBE01005231.1:0-22118 GCA_900406425.1 Iberis pinnata | reverse complement strand
ATATAAATTTTAAATTTTGTAACTTAATTTAGTGAAAATAATATAAATATATAATTTATATATGTTTTTAATTTTATACACTAAAATTTTATGTTATATTACATTTTTTATAAAATATAATTTACTAAATACATAAAACTATATATAATTTAGTTACTTTTTATTTAAATTAGTAGTCCGCGGACTGACCCGCCAACTCGCGGACAGAAACCCGTTAAACCCGCGGTCCATGATGGGTCAACCCGCGAGGCCCACCTTTAAATGGACATAAATTGTTTTGTCCAAGCCTGCCCCATGGCGGTCCGGGTTGGGCCAAACCCTCGGATTTAGCCCGTACTGACACCTCTAGTGAACTTAAAGATTTGTTACATAAGTTGAGATCTCAATTAGATGCGGAGTGTAAAAGAGAAATCCTAACGCTTGTCTCATGACTGACCTTCGTTGGGAAATTTCAAAGTTGTTTAAAGAGGAAGAGGTATTTTCGAAAAAACAAAGCAAAAAGAGATGGTTAAAGGACGGGGACTAAAATACAAGTTTTTTTTTTCACAGGAGTGTACAAAGAAGACGAGCAAAAAATAAGATTTTATATATAGAAGATGATCATGGGATTGATCACTTCACAGAAGGTTCGAAAGGGAATATAGCGGTAGCATTTTTATAAAGTTTTTACGTCTTCTAGGCCAGATTACCCATCTGAACTTCTAGATGGAATGTTACCATGAATGATTTCTTAATCAAACCAGTGACTAACCAAGAAGTGAAAAACACAGTGTTTAGTATTAAACGTGGCAGTTCACTTGGTTTTGATGGTATGACAGGACAATTTTACCAATCTTATTGGAATGCGACTGGAGAAGATGTAACCAAGGAGGTAATTTTTTTTTTTTGATACATACATTTTGCAACCTGGTTGGAACTATACTCAACTAGTGTTGTTGCCTAAAGTCTCAAACGCTAAAAACATAAGGCCCCTTAGACTTTGCTCTGTTTTTTATAAGATAATATCAAATATATTATGTTCGAGTTTGAAGGTTCACCTTCCCTCCATTGTCTCGGATACTCACGGGGCCATTGTATCAGAGCGACTTATCTCAGACAACATTTTACTAGCTCATGAAATGGTTCATGCTTTGTGAACAAATGTTAATTGCTCAGAGGATTTCATGGCAATAAAGACTGATATGTCGAAAGCTTTTGATAGGTAGGAGTAAAATTTTTTGAAGCTCTTTTCACTAAACTAGGTTTTCACCAAAAATAGATTGGTTGGATCATAGCTTGTATACGTTCAGTTTCTTATTATGTTCTTTTAAACGGTCAATCTCATGGACATTTTAAACCTGAGCATGGGTTAAGGCAAGGGGATCCCCTTTCTCCCTTTCTTTTTATTTTATGTGTTAAAGCATTGGTGCACATTATGAGTCGGTTAGAGGAACAAGGAAAACTCCCACGTATAAGGTTAACAACTAGATGTCCATCGATTCAACACCTTATATTAGCTGATGACAACTTATTTTTCTCTCGTTTTACATTTAAAGAATGCGAGGAAATGCTATGATGTTTAAAATTGCACGGAGATGATTCAGGTCAGGAAATAATTTTTGAAAAATTGTCAATCACCTCTGGTGTTAAACTAGATCCCATTATGTGTTGGATCTTGGGCCTTTATATGCTGATTGAGAAACAAAGGGGTGCAGGTTCTTACTAGGGTTGCCAGAATGTTTTGGTGGGTCAAAGCGCGAACTGCTCGCTTTCATCACTGATATATTAAGGCTAGGCTATCAGGATGGTACACAAATTCTTCTTCCCTCGGAGGAAAGGAGATTTTTTTATAATCAGTGGCAATGGAATTATCGGTGTATGCCATGTCATGTTTCCGCCTTACCAAACATCAGTGTCAGAAGATTACTAGTGCAATCACGAGTTTTTGGTGAAATTATTACAAGGGAGAGAAAAAGATTAATTGGATATCTTGGTCAAAAATTTGCCAATCAAAATTTAATGGATGTCTAGGCTTCAGAGATATTAAAGAATTTAACCAAGCGTTATTGGCTAAGCAAGCATGGAGATTTTTACATAACCTAGACACGCAACTCTCAAGAGTCTACAAAGCTAGACATTTTCGGAAAATCAATGGGAGCACAGACATCTTACGCTAAGCTTCTGGAAAAAGGGTTGATAAAAAATATTGGTAACGGGGAAAAGACAAATGTCTGGACAGAAAAATGGCTTCTTGATGGTGAACCACGATCACCTTTCAGTTTTAATCCACCATTAGAGGCTAATCAAAAGGTTTCCTCCTTAATTACTAGGGAAGGATACTGGGACAATATGTTAATTCATCAATTTTTCACTATAGATGATGCATCGAAAATATTATCCATGACTCCTAACAATCAGCTAAACGACAAGTCTATATGGGCTTACTCAGCTGATGGTCGCTATCAAGTTAGAAGTAGTATTTGGTTGATCTCAAAGTTAGAGGACCAAGTTAGAAGTGGTATTTGGTTGATCTCAAAGTTAAAGGACCACACCTTAGTTATAAATTATCAACAAGGGTTGGTCAATGACTTGAAAGCAAAGATATGGAAAATAAGAACTGTTCCAAAAATAAAAATGTTTTTGTGGAGGGTTCTCTCTGGGGCATTGGCGTAGCCGACTGTCTACGGCCCATGGTATAAGAACAGATTCATGTGCAAACTTTGTCATATAGGGCTTGAATCAATAAATCACGTGCTTTGTAATGTATCTTTGCTACTAAGATTTGGCATTTTGTCGCAATTCCAGGTACATTTCAAGGATTCACAAACTCCCTCATCCAAAATTTTCACAACCTGATTCAATTAATGGATGATATTAGTATTATCGGAAAGTTAAGGGCATCAATCCCTTGGATATTGTGGGAAATTTGGAAAATAAAAAGGCACTCGTAATTGAAGGAAAACTAAATGATATTTCAGTTATGATTTCACTAGCTCAGGAAGAGGCGAAACATTGGAATAAGCTCTATGACGAATCTCAAAAGGATCAAAGGCGGGCATACGTATGTCCACAGAGAAGGGAAACTCATTGAACCAAACCTTCATCGTCGGTTCTAAAGTGCAAAGTTCATGCATCATGGTCCGGCAGAGATTTCTAGTTGGTGGGGTATGGATAATCATGAACTATACTGGTGATGTTTCTTTTCATGCTAGGGATGCTCTTCAATCCGCTCCCAACAAGTTTGAGGCATAACTTTTTTGCATTCTCTGGGCCCCGATAAGCATGTCTGACCTTTGGTTAAGAGTTATAGAAGTTTGGTCAGACTTCGGAAGCGTAGTTGAAACAATTAGTCATCCATCAAGCTGGCCAAAGTATAGAAGTTTGCTTCAGAAGATTTCCACTGTAACCGCCACCTTTACCTCATGATTTTTCTTTTCAGCTTCTCTTTCAGCCAACTTCATAGCTAAAGTTATTGCCAAAATCGTCTGCAAATATGATATGTTCCAATCCCACTTCGCTTTAGGATCGGCTTGGCTCATTTCACAATTCAAGACGAAGCCCATATCTCTTAGTCATTTTGGTAAAAAATAGTTTATATTTTTTTGTGTATTATCACTTTTGACATTTTCAGATTATTCAAAAAAAAACCAAGTCACCCAAAAAAACAATGTACATTAGTGATGTCCGTAAGGAAAAGGAAGAGTATAAAAAGAGGCCTTTGGAAGCAATTGTCATGCATTGGGCTTTAATTTTTAAGTTAAACCCAAGATAATTTAGAAATCACGTGCCACCCATGCGTAATCGAAGTATCTTACTAAAAAAAAGAAGTAGCTAAACGGTCGAATAAAACATGGGCCCTTATTTAGTCTACACCGTTGGATTCATCTTGCGATCAGATGAATAAGTTAATAACATGTGAACAAGTGCCACGATCTAAAAATTCAAATTCTCGCCATTAACGTCTCTCTCTCTCTCCTCTTCTTCCTCGTTTCTTTACCCGAAGATCGACCGTTGTAGCAGCAGATTTGCTCTTAGGGATTCTAGTTGGAGATGAAGAACTTCATGTTGCCAAGAAACGCTATCTTGCGGGATCTCGGAGAACCGCAATCTGCGAACCCTAACTTGACAAAATCCAAGTCCCAAAGGAAGCTGAGATCCGCCAAAGAGAATGCCCCACCTCCGGATCTGAACTCTTTGATGCCTGATTATAGGTCTTCCCCGGTGAAACTGAAGTGTCCATTGCCTCCGCGTCCGCCGCCGGCTAATCCCCTTAAAAGGAAGCTCATCGCGGAGGCTGCAGCGGAGAATGCAGCAACTGGGTTGTCAGACTCTGGTGTCAAGGTAGTTTGAGCCTCTCATGTTTTGTTCTTTTTTTTCTTTCTTGCGCACAAATGGGAAAATGTCGAGGAAAATCCCTAATCACCTTTATGTATTTTTAGAAGATTTTGTTTTCATTGGGATTCAATTTGGCTAGTAATTACAATTAGATCAATTTCTCAAAAGTGAAAAATTTAGGAAACTAATAACTTGTTGACTGATAAATGAGTTTATGATAATCCGGCAGCAAGTCTTTGTTGATGCATATTCAACAATTTAACCGGCACCTCATAAGCTAAGCTCTTGTCTCGTTTTGTAGGTTATAGTGAGAATGAAGCCTCCAAGCAAAGGTGAGGAGGAGGAGATGATTGTTAAAAAGATCTCCAACGATGCCCTCACTATTAACGAGCATACTTTCACGTTTGATTCAATTGCTGACCCGGAGTCAACACAGGCAAGAACTAATGTTCATGATCGACTTGTCATTATGCTATATCATTGCGTGATTTACATTAGCTAAGTCCTTATTTTTCTTTTACTCTTTCAGGAAGAAATCTTTCAGCTTGTGGGGGCCCCTCTTGTAGAAAACTGCCTAGCTGGATTTAACAGTTCCGTTTTTGCCTATGGACAGGTAGTCATAACTTTTCAATCTGTTTGAATTGCAATTTCTTAAGGCAGATGATTGTTAACTTCTGTTATAAAATGAAAAA
This sequence comes from Iberis pinnata, assembly GCA_900406425.1. Taxonomy (NCBI): domain Eukaryota; kingdom Viridiplantae; phylum Streptophyta; class Magnoliopsida; order Brassicales; family Brassicaceae; genus Iberis; species Iberis pinnata. The sequence continues at coordinate 17,112 of OVBE01005231.1, read as the reverse complement.
ACACTTTTCATCAGACTGGTAGTGGGAAAACATATACCATGTGGGGTCCTGCAAACGGATTGTTGGAAAAACACCTAAGTGGTGATCAAAGAGGTTTAACTCCACGTGTCTTCGAGTTGCTCTTCGCCCGCATCAGTGAGGTGATGCTTGGTGTTGATTACTTTCACTCTGTTTCATGTGGTGAAAAAGGCAGCACATTCAAAAGTTGTTTTCATTTGCGTGCAGGAGCAAGTGAAGCATGCTGAAAGGCAGCTCAAATACCAGTGCCGCTGTTCGTTTCTCGAGGTTAATGAATTGATGTTACTCTAGTTTGGGTGCGTTTAATTTTTTTTCATTTCTCAAAACTTGAAATATATGGCTATTCGTACCCATCTATTTCAGATATACAACGAGCAAATAACAGATCTTTTGGATCCGAGCCAAAAAAACTTGATGGTAAAAGGAACTCTTCAACCTTATTTACATATTTAGGAGAAAGAACCTTGTTCATCAGTTTCATGTTTCACCAGATTAGAGAAGATGTCAAGTCCGGTGTCTATGTTGAAAATTTGACCGAGGAATATGTGAATAACTTGAAGGATTTGTCACAGCTTCTGATTAAGGTTTGTTATACCCTTTCATTTCAGCTTCTCTTTGGATTTTATTAATCCCTTTCTATTTTGAAAGATTTCTTGAGTGATTGCCAAAACTTACATAGACTTGGATGGTGCGATATCATTTCTCCCTTGAAAGTTGGGACGCAAAATCATGCTTTGTTACACCCACTACAGGAATTGGGAATGCTATCTATAGGAATTTAACGTTGCAGCTTAGTTAGTGATGCTACATGAGTAGCATCACTAAAAGAGAAGCAAAGCATTTCATAGTCTTTCAGTCTAGACAATGAGCTATTTTGCTACTTGAAATGAGTATCGTCAATAGTAATGCTTGTATATGAAATGCAGGGCTTGGCAAACAGAAGAACTGGTGCAACAAGTGTAAACGCAGAGAGTTCAAGGTCGCATTGTGTATTTACTTGTGTTGTTGAGTCCCGCTGCAAGGTAGGCTGTCTTCTTAATTGCATTATTCAGCTATGATGCTCAGATACTTACTAGTCTAGCAAATATAAATTTCATTTTAATTATATTGTGACGGGAATTTGATATTTAACTGCACTTGAATGTAATTTGCAACAGAGTGCTGCAGATTGTTTAAGCAGATTCAAAACAAGTAGAATAAATCTTGTTGATTTGGCTGGCTCAGAAAGACAAAAATTAACTGGTGCAGCTGGTGACCGTTTGAAGGAAGCTGGGAATATCAATCGATCACTTTCTCAACTTGGGTAAGATCTACATATATAGATAGGCTGCTATTAATTTCCTTTGCTGTTAACACTCAACACTGCACTCATTTTATCTAGTAAGTATGTTTGATGTTGTAGCATGCCAACATGGATTTTAATTAAAGGAAACATAATCTGAAAATAATCGTTGTAACTTCTGACTTCTATGCGAGATCTTTTTATTAACATTTACAGATGTGATGCTAGAGTACGAAACAGAGGATAAATGTAAACCTCATGAGTTTTTGCTTGCAGGAACTTGATCAACATTCTGGCAGAAATTTCACAAACAGGGAAGCAAAGGCACATACCGTACAGAGATTCCAGGTTGACATTTCTGTTGCAGGAATCTCTTGGTGGGAATGCAAAATTAGCTATGGTTTGTGCAGTTTCTCCTTCGCAAAAGTAAACCCAGGACCTAAGTTTTCTCTTTCAGAAGTTATTTTTTCCTCCACTTTTCTGTAAAATAAAGTTGCATCATAAATTCTAGTTGTAGGAATGAAACCTTCAGCACTTTGAGATTTGCTCAGCGTGCAAAGGCGATTCAGAACAAGGCAGTTGTCAATGAAGTAATGCAGGATGATGTAAATTTCTTGCGGGAAGTGATACGCCAGCTGAGGGTATTCATCTTTTGGTTATCTCATAATTATATTTCAAAATATGAATGTAACTACTGATTTATACTTACGCAGGATGAACTGCAAAGGGTGAAAGATAATGGAAACAACCCAACCAACCCAAAAGCAGCTTATACCACTTCCTGGAATGCGCGTAGAAGTCTGAGTTTGTTAAGAAGCTTTGGCCTGAGTCATCCAAAGTCACTACCCCATGGAGATGATGATGGGGATACTGAGATGGAAATTGATGAGGAAGCTGTTGAAAGGCTTTGTGCTCAAATGGGCTTGCAATCATCTCCACATACCGAGGAGAACAATCAGGACACGAGCAGAGTACAGAAAATTGATGCATCCTTACAAACTGTGGCCCTGAAGGATGAAAATTACAACAACTCCCTCCTTAAGTCATCTGATGGCCAATCTTCAGGAATGCAGTTTCCTGAAGATGCAGATGTTAACATGGAGGATGTGTGTTTACAAACTGAGCAAGATGGGCCAGCGACTTTTGATGATGCTTTAACTGTGGCAGAGACAAGCATCAACATAGCCGGGCAAACTATAGAGAATGTTTCAAGTGTACAGCAGCCTCCTTCGATAACTAATTCTCTTGATTTGTGTATTAGCACAAACCATGATAGTTCACCAAGCAAAGTAACGAATGTTCCATCATGCCAAGAATTGGCTCCCAAAGCTCTTGTTTCTGCAATTGCATCAGTAGCTGATACAGAACACCTCGCAGTAATTCCTGTGTCGCCCTGCCTCAGCACAAATCCAATGAGTGTCTCTCCTGTACTAATACCTCCCACTGAAAGCGTTTCTCCTAGGATTAGAAATAGCAGAAAAAGCTTGAGGACATCATCAATGTCCACCGCATCAAGAAAAGATATTGAGAGAGAGAACCAATTAACGACAGAAGTTACGGAATCGTCTCCAGCTATGTCCACTGAGATGTCAAACCTACCAAGTATTTTGTCCACGCAGAAAAGTGAAGCTTATCCTGTGCCAACTAGGCAATTGGCTGCTAGCCTCCACAGAGGCATGAAACTTCTTGACTCTTATCGGCAAAGTACAGCTCAAAGACGATCAACATTCATGTTTTCTTACAAAGCTCTAGAATGCAAACCTTCAACCGTTTTAAGTAAGACTGATGTAGGTGTGCAAACTTATCCCGAAGCTGATATAATAGCAGACGAGAACCCACAAGTACTGTGCAGTAAATGCAAATGCAGAGAAGCATGTGATGCCCAAGAGCCAAGTGACTATTCAAGTCTTCAGTTGGTACCTGTCGACAACTCAGAAGTTCCAGAGAAGTCCAACTTCCAAGTTCCTAAAGTAAGAATTACGCCTTTCACTTAGAGCAGGCTTTTCGTTCTGCATTTGTACAGTTTAACAATATGATGGGAGTTTTCTGCACCTTGCAGGCAGTGGAAAAGGTTCTAGCAGGGTCTATCAGAAGAGAAATGGCCCTGGAAGAGTTCTGCACTAAGCAAGCCTCTGAGATATCACAGCTTAATCGGCTGGTATGTTTTGTTCTGTTAGCTTCTCTACTATCAACATACGAAGGGAACCTTTATAATTGTCTCTGGAAAATTGAATAGGTGCAACAGTACAAACATGAAAGAGAATGCACTGCCATCATAGGACAAACAAGGGAGGACAAGATTGTTCGCCTTGAAAGCCTCATGGATGGTGTGTTATCTAAAAATGATTTCCTTGACGAAGAATTTGCATCTCTAATGCATGAGCATAAGGTAATGTTTTTGATTTAACATTAATTAGAAGGTTATTGGTACATTATAGAAATGTTTCCTCACAACACATATATTGCTACAGCTTCTCAAGGACATGTATGAGAACCACCCTGAAGTATTGCAGACGAGGATTGAGTTGAAAAGATTGCAAGAAGAGCTCGAAAGTTGCAAAAACTTCTATGGTGAAATGGGAGAAAGGGAAGTATTATTGGAAGAGATTCAGGATTTAAAGACGCAGCTACAATGTTACACTGACCCTTCTCGGAAAAGAGGTTCCCTGCTTAGGCTAACATACAACTGTGAGGTCAATCAGGCTCCACCTCTTAATACCATTCCAGAGTCAGTGGGTGAGAGTCCTGAGAAGACACTAGAACAGGAAAGACTTCATTGGACTGAAGCAGAGAGCAACTGGATCTCTCTTGCTGAGAAATTAAGAACTGAGCTTGATACTAATAGGACGCTAATGGAAAAACAAAAACGTGAACTGGACACTGAAAAAAGATGTGCAGAAGAATTGACAGGAGCAATGCAGATGGCAATGCAAGGGCATGCACGGATGATTGAACAATATGCAGACCTGGAAGAGAAACATATGCAATTACTTGCAAGGCATAGGAGGATACGAGAAGGAATAGACGATGTTAAAAAAGCAGCAGCGAAAGCAGGAGTGAAGGGAGCAGAGTCCAGATTTATAAACGCACTTGCAGCAGAAATTTCAGCTTTGAAGGTGCAAAGAGAGAAGGAAGCACAATACTTCAGAGATGAGAACAAGAGTCTCCAGTCACAATTAAGAGAAACAGCTGAAGCTGTTCAAGCAGCAGGAGAGCTACTTGTTAGACTAAAAGAAGCTGAAGAAGGATTGACAATTGCACAGGTATAACTTTAAACGATTCTATCAACATGACTCTTACTAAAAACTTTTTGGCTTGTGTGTTCATAGAAACGGGCAATGGATGCAGAGCGCAAAGCATCAGAAGCGTATAAACAAATTGATAAACTGAAGACGAAAATCTCTCCTATCGAGCCACACATTGTAGAGTCACACAATTCCATAGAATCGTTGCAAGCTTCCTTTAGTGGTGGTGATACTATGGGTAAATATGATGAATCGTCAGCAAGTCCAGGTGATCAACAATGGAGAGAAGAGTTTGAGCCATTATACAAGAAAAACACAGAGTTATCAAAGCTCGCTGAGCCTTCTTGGTTCTCGGGGTATGACCGATGCAACATATAAACCCACAACATTGGTTTTTTTTTTTCTGTAATGTGTACATGTTGGGGATGATCTGATGCTTTTGAGATATACATCTAAAGTTTGCATAATTCTTTAAGCTTTTCATTGTATTTCTGATGTCCTAGAAACAGAATATACAATTTAAACATTTGAAAGATGTTTTCGTTAGATTTTTTTTGTAAGATAAGTGATTGATCCCATTAGTACAGATAAAGCTCTGTTTTACTCCATGTGCGAAAGCCAATATTGCTTCTAGTAATTTTAGAAGTAAATAAACTTATTCCCGTTTCTTACAAGTTCAGAAATAAAAATATCGAGAAAGGTTCTTGTCATTTTTTTTTACATAAAATGAAGTTTAATCTTTGGCTCAGAAGGAATCAACAGATGCAGAAGCAAAGCAAGAAAACGATAGTAAACATTAAAAATCAACATGTTTCACTCCGTACTCCATCACTAGTTGGTTTTTGTATGTACAGAGATCAAATATGAAACACCTTTGATCAGCTTATGGCTCCAGCTTCATCTCAAGTGTTGGCTCAGAACCTGAAAAACAAAAAAGATAAGTTATTACTTTGGGCTCTAATGTCACAGTGGAGTTATGGTTCTTACAGTTGTTGTTGTTGCTCTGTTGTTGGACTTCTCCAAAACCCATCTGAACAATGCTTTGCAGGTCATTTTCCCAGTAAACCTGTGTCTGGAATGAAACAAAAACGACTGAGCAAGAGAGAGGTCGGAATCTGATAATCGTTACTAATTAATTACCGCAGTTGATGGGAATTCTATGGGTAAGTTCTTGGCAAGGGAATAATATCCTGATGGAAGTCTTTGCTCTGAGCAAGCTATTGCGTATAGAGACTCCCCTGGTTGAACCATCTATATATATACATACATTCAGTAAGAAGAACATGATATGGGCAACTTCAAAAACAGAACTTTTACCTCTGTGGATAAACCAGCATTAGCATTAAACTCCATCCTTGGATTTATAGTAGCCAGCTTCATGGACAAGAACTGAATAACAAGATTTTAAGAAATACTCAACTCTGATTTCAACAAATATATTAAAAAATTCATACCTCAACTTGTCTCTGCAAGGACTGCACATAATTTATAATTTCATCAAGCATGACTGCTTTTCCTGTAATCCGGTTACAACCAGGAACCAGATCCTGAAGCAACGTCATTCTCTCACTGATCTTTTCTCTTCTTGCCTGATTATACCATACAACAACATCAACAATGTAAAACATCAAAATTGTTGAAAACAGAATCAGTTTTGAGTACTCTTTCAGCGAGACTGTGGCTATCAGTTGCTTGACCCCTTCTAGCTCTAACATGAATATAATCTTTAGGTGGCTCAGGTGTCTTTGCATCGTCTTTATTCTCTATCCCGTTTTTACTGCTCCCAGCTTCATCCTGCTTGCTTCTCTTCCCAGCTTTGGATCCACCATTCTCTCCTGAGTTCTGATCATAAATCCAGACATTTTTCAGAGCCAGACCATAAAGGTTCATGTATTCTTCGAATATCTATACTAACTCTCTTATGCATATGGTTTATGGATCAAGAAGGCTACAGTCTACATACATGTGACAGTAAATTGTTTGAATCAAAACCTTGGAATTGGAAGCTGTCACTGTAAGAGAAGACGACGCTGGAGATTCCTTGCCATTTCCTATGGGGATTGATTTTCTCTTCCTGGAGTTTGACTTCGTGGTCTGAGCGGAAACTGAATCTGGATCTAACAATGAGCTCTTGTTGCTCTCTTGGGTTGCTGGTTGAGAACCGAGAAATCCAAATTCTCGGTCGGAACCGAACTGCCCTGGATAAGGCGGGAATGGAGAGATCTGGGAGTTTAGAGCTAATGATTGAATTGTTAAAGGAGAAATCTCTTGCGGATTGCAGAATCTTCCGATGAAATCGCTGATCGTTCCATCATTACCATTGCCAAAGGGATCGCTCTGACCCAAAGGTAAGTACTTTAGGGTTTGCTCTGTTTCCTTGTCCATCTAAAGAGCAGATTATTGTGAGTGAGTGAAATTTCAAACAAACTCTCTTAAGAAAACTCAGATGATAAATGAGAATCTTAATCAATAAGAAAGACTCAAAGCTGTTTCTACATGGGAAAATTGAGAGAGACCCAAATCGATAAGTAAAAAAAAAAAAAGACCAACTTTCTTTTAAGATTCTTCTCAGAGTCCAAACAAGTGAGCTTGAAATATATTGAATTTCCCAGAAAAAAAAAGCTACCAAAATTGGGTATTTGTTTCGTCCCTAGTCAGCGAAGATCTATGAGGTAAGAAAAAAGAAGAAATGATTCAGGGAAAAACGAGAAAGGAACTCATCAATGCAAATGGAGAACATCATTTATCAATCAAAGTATGAAAGAGAAAAGAGAAGGCGGTGACTTTTTTTTTACTAATAAGAGAAAATGACAAAAGAAGAAGAGGGAAAGTAATGATTAATTAAATAAATTAAAAAAGAGTGAATTTTACAGTTCAAAAGGAGAAGAATCTTACGTGGGTTTATGTTAAGGTGGGAACATTAGATGGTGAAAGTTGGTAGGCTGCTTAGGCTGGCCTCTGTAATCATTGGAGTGAGAGAGAGAGAGCATGTGCATGGCAGAGACATGAAAGTTGTGGGAGAGAAACAAACAAAAGGATAAAAAAAGTTATTAATTCTCATGTCTAATTATTGTTAGTTAAGACTTCATACACTAACTTTTTTTTTTTCTAAACCTTAAAAATATACTAATTTTTAGAATTTTTTATCCATTTAATAGTTTCATTGTCATTTTAATTATTTTATTTTTATGTGTTGTTATTTTAAATCTCAAACTATTTAAAATCAATTTTTTTTTAATTATGTTAGTCAATCTACTAGTCAATTTTGTAACCAAAAAAACAAAAAAAAATATTTATTGTCCATTATCTTGAATTTTCGTAAACCCCAAATCACGGTGGAGACTGTTCCGTTGAACGTATTCTCGCTAACTCTGAACGTTTCAGAGTCAAACACTCAGCGTACGATTCATGGAATGAGCTTGTCAAATTGTTTTGTAGGAGAAGAGCTTTCATCTTCCCTCTTTTGAACATATCTGGAGGAATCATTCCGGTTAGAAGATCCCTAGATGCGTCGATGAAATCCAAATCGGCGAGTAAACATAGTCATTCAGGTAGAGGACCGGTTAACTTGTTTGTGTAGAGAGAGAGAGAGAGAGAGAGAGAGAGAGAGAGAGAGAGAGAGAGAGAGAGAGATCCTTAAACTCTGTTAATTTCATACGGAGTTTCACCAGAGAACTTATTTTCGAACAGTTAAGTAAATTTGAGATTGGTCAGAATCTTGAGCTCGATAAATCGCCTTGTAAGTAATTTATGGAAGCATCAAAGTTAGTCAGATTCTTCAAATTTACGAACCTGAGAGGGATTGTCAAGTCAAATTATTGTTGTTAGGGGTGATCACAATTCTCGTTCCGTTCTGTACCGTCCCATTCCGTACCGAACCCGTTTTGAAATTTCCGTCCCATTAAAATATATATTTCCATATGGGACATCTTTTCATTTTCCCAATAAGAACGAGACGGGATAGAACGGGAATGAGAATTCTCGACGTCCCATTTGGAACATATTTACAAAATTATATATATATATATATATATATATATTAATTAATTATAATTTACATATATATATAATATAAATATACTAATTTATTATTTATTTTTTAATGTTCATAGTTTAACTATGAACTAAAATTAAAATCTATATAAATTAAATCTAATTATATTATTAACAATTATAACCTAATTTTGTGATTCTAAGTTCATTTCCTAATTTTATAAGAAAACACAATAATTGATGCTATTTAAAAAAAAAGTAATTGACTTTGATGCTATTTAAATATATAATTGTATCGATTTTGTTGTTGTTACTGGTGTGTTGTTGAAAATTAGCTAAGTACTGTAAAAAAATAATTGGTTTATTTGTTATATTTTCGGGAAATTCCGTTCCCGTTCTGTCCCATCCCGAATTTAAAATGGGACACATATTTTTGTTCTCACATTCCCGTCCTGTTCCCATGTCCAAAAATTTCCGTCCCAAATTCTCATTTGTCCACCCCTAATTGTTGTATAGCTCTAATTGTTGGAGGTTGAGTTTCACGATCTCCGGTAGAATTTTTCTTAAAAGATTTTTTTAATTATTATAATGTTAATTGTTAAGTTAACTAACGGAATTTAGAGAACAATACGATTTTAAATTTTTTAGAATATAAAATAGCAATGGGTAAAAACATAAGAATTAATATGGCAACAAAACAAGTTCGTGTATTAAACAAATAAAATTTAAAGAGTTTAAATATTTTTAATGTTTTTCCGATTTTAAAAAGCCAAATTGTTATGATACTCACCAAATCATGGAATTTTTTTTTGTGAGCTGTTTGTTTGATGTCAAAAAGTCAATAATTGACTTCAAGGTTAGATCTTAAATTTGATGACTTTCTTCATATCAATATAACCGTAAGAAATTAATACTAGAATATCTATTCATATTTTTAGAAATTAAATCTACGAGAAAATAAATTTTCTACATACGCATAGACTAATACAAAAATAAATATAACTATTAGATGGAGGGAAAAAAATTAATTTTGAACAAACAAAAAGAATCATAAGATAAAAAATGAAGATATCAAAAATTAATGATTGGACTTCTTCCACGCAAAAAGTTTTTAAAAATGAAGTGAAAAGATTAACAACAACACCTTAACGTCAATTTTTTAATATATTGAATTGGACTAACTTTTGAAGTTAGAATATGTAGAATATTTTTCGGACCAAAAGAACCAATACATGTCAAGTTCTTCACTACAAGATGGTGAATGACAAGATCAATCTCTAACTAAAGATGACATCAAAGAAAACGTCTCGCATAAAGGAAATGTTTCGGTCAGACCAACAATGTAGATACAAAGAGTGAATCATTTATATCTAGAAAATCCTGACCTCAAATAACATTGGCTAAAGATTAAGCCTGAAGAGACAACAAAAGAACTACCAACACAAAATGAGTAAGCGAAAAAGCATTCAGTACATTCCAAAGGCCGCATCTGATACGAACTAGAGTACCAACCCAACCCCCTAAAGATACCAACAAAACCGAGCAAACAAACAACTCGAACGACCCAAAGCGAAAAGATCAGTAGAGCCCAACAAAATCATCACAACCGAGTATCATTACAAAAACCTACAATCACAACCAAAAAACACCATTAAACTGCAAAAAGAAACTTTGACAAGGGATCTTTTACTGACACCAAAGTGGCTATGAGTGATTGAGCAAGCCCAACTAGACCTAAACTACTAAGGTCGAACAGATAGATCAGCGAGCGCTAGAAGAGCTCAATACAATAGAGAGAACTAAAAGACTCCTAAACCTAGAGCTGACTATATATACTCCTCCACATACTCCGAGCATATCCCAATTTTGAAATAAAAGATAAAAAAATAAAAGACGACACAAGAACCAAATAAATTAAAGGGAATAGAGAAGATCGACACCAACCTATAAAAGAATATCGACTATAAGTTATGATAGACACATATGAAAGAAGGCCACATTTTGAGCGCAAAAAGAAGTTTAGGGTCTTAGTTTTTTTTTTCTCAACCATCTCAATTATGAGCTTTTTAAATAGGGATTTTTACCAAAACTACCATATTGTTTAATTTTTTTTTATGGGAAATACCATATTTTCAAATTTTGGGAAAAATTTAACCGATTCTTATTGAGATAGTTCTACGGAATGGCGAATGAATAAGTTCTTTTATTGATTAATGAGCTAAGATTACAATCAAATTAATCTCTCAAAAATCAACAACTGCCTAAGGACTTTTGTCGACTTCCAAACGTGGATCGCTTGAAGATCTAGTTGTCGTAGGTTGTTGGTTTGTTGTCAATGTGATTGTTCTCTCTTGGAGGTTCTTAGCAAGTAGCTTCTAGGGTTTTTCTCTTGTCCTTCTCTCAATTAGAGAGCTTCCTTATTTATAGGAATGTTCAACCTAATCCTTTTCGGATTGAGAATATTCTTTAACAACTTCCTTATATTTCGGGATATAGATATACTTTAATCTTTTTATTAGTTGGAAGATATATCTATCAGGAACCGACTTAACATTCTAAAAGGTTTGGACTTTCGTCACTATCGACGGCCCATTAGTTCTAAAGAACTTCCGGATAATTTTCGAGTAGGTTCCTACCGTAGTCTAGTTCATGTTGTCGGGCGTTCTTGCCTCATAGGCAACTACTTATGCTTTGTAAATAACTTCCTACACCTTATTTGGAACTTCCAAGTGTTTGGACAGTTGTCGGAAAGTCATTGGTAGATGAATTTATTTCACCCAAAAACTTGCCCCCCACTCTCCATTTTCTTATTTAGAATTTGGAGAGTAGTTTTCAATTCACAAGTGTTATTTTTTCAATCGAATGTATCAACCATACATTGTTGTTTAATTAACAACTTACAAGAATAAGAAGTATATAGAAAAAGAAAGCACTTCCCAAAATAAATGGAAAGTTAAAAAATAAAAAGGTACTTCCCAAATAAAAAAAGAAATTTATAAAAAATCGAAAAAAGTACTTCCCATAAGAATTGAGAAGTTAATATATTGAAAAAGGTACTTCCCAATCTCAAAATAAAGGAGAAGTTAGTAAATATGAAGAAAAAAGGTACTTCTTAAAGTAAGTAGGAAGAAAAAGGTACTTCCTAAATAGTAGAATACTTTTGATTGGTTCTAACTCATCACTTTTGGGAAGTTCATAACCTCACATAACCTTCCATATTTTTTCTTCCCATCAATTATTATTGATGCATTTTCAAAGAAGAGTTTTTTTTTTTACTACCTTCTAGTACCTTTCCGTCGCTACGATACTCTGCTTTTATGAAAGCACTCAACTTCTAAACTTGGCGGTGCCATTGGGTTATTTTAACCATTTATGTTTTTTTTTCAAAACAACTTGCACCATATATCGTCGTAACTTATTTGTGGTTTGCGTAAAATATTTTATTTTATCTAGTTGAAACATATAGCTGCAACCTACTTGAGATTATACTTTTTGATTTACTAAGTTAAGATATATCATCACAACTTCATTAGGATATTTCCTTTTGGTTTATCTAATTGATAGTGAATATAGTCACCACATAGGTTCTTATCATCTATCTAGTCGCATCATATCGCTAAAACCTACTTGAGGTTATACATTTGTTAAGCAAGACATGTTGTCACAACCTTTTATGCCTTATAAGCACATGGCTACGCCTTGTCGGCAATTTTCCATGCTTGATCAGCAACTTGCTATGCCTTTTCGGCAGTTGTTATGCCTTTTCGGCAATTTCCATGCTTGATCATCAACTTGCTATGCCTTTTCGGCAGTTGGTTATGCCTTTTCGGCAGTTGGTTATGCCTTTTCGGCAATTGACCATTCTTTGTTAACAATCATTTATATCTTACTAACAACTTCCAATTACTTTGACATTTGTCAAAAGCAAAAGAGTAGAAGGAAAAAGACTTTTTTTCAAGCCAAGGGGTAAATTAACTAAATGATATTAAAATATGATGGGAAGTATAGTTAACACTTTTCAATCCAATTGGTGAGCTCATGGCCTACTTCGTAAGATAATAATTGTTGGCGATGTTGATGATTGAGGCCTCTCATTTTCTATATTGCTGGAAGGTCAATATCACTTTCATGGTCACTTATATTGTCGGCGTCATCATTATGAGGTCTATGGTAATCATGTTTATCATCTCTGTTTAACTTCTTTATTCTTGTCAAGCGTGAATCGGCAACTGGAGAGCGTTGATGACGATATGCTAAATCTTCTTCCCATTTAATTTGCGCCCATGCTCTAGAGAGAACATCTTCCATAGTTCTGCATCGATACTTTGTGAGTTCTTTGTATAGATCTTCATCTGGCAGTAAACCTCTTTTGAACGCTGAGATTGCGGTGGTGACATTGCAGTGAGGTATCGATACTTTCTCTTTATTGAACCGTCCCACGTACTATCGTAATGGTTCTCCTTTTTTGTATTACCTCGTAGAGGTCATCGGCTGTCTTTTCTAGATTTCTAGAACTTGCAAACTGCTCCACAAAACGATCGGTTAGTGTTGCAAATGACTCAATTGAAGCATTTGGCAGGTTTGTAAACCATTGTAGAGCTAGTCCAATGAGAGTGGTACCAAAACCTTTGCACATAGTAGCTTCCCGACACTCTCTTACGACGGTAGTAGTGAACATTCGGTGCTTGTATTGTGCTATGAAGTTGTCAGGATCAGTCGTTCCATCATACATCTTCATTGAGGGGAATATGAACTTCCTAGGTATATTTCTACTAAGGCAATTTCATCTGTAAACGGAGTATCTGCATAGAAGTTGGGGGCACTCTTTGTGATTGGAGCAGATACTCCGGGAAGTCGCGTAAGTAGTGTTTCAATTGCCTTGAATATTTTTGAGAACATAGCCTTTAAATAAGAATCTTCAGTAGGTTGATTTATAACCGGATTAGGTGGGACATGAGTTTCGTTAACCTTTTTAGTATGTGTGTATGGTGTATCAAGCTGATGTTGAAGTATTGATCCATCGATCGTTGTTCTCGGGGTGCCTCCCAGTGGTTGCATCAGGTTGATGCATGTTTGGAATCTAGCGTTCGTGTTACCAGCTGTGCTTCCAGCGACAAGAGAGTTATTTTCCTCTTTTTAAAAAGTGTTTTCCGCTTTAAGTTGTGCCAATCTTTCTTCATTGCGCTTATTCTAGGCGGTGAGTACCTCTAGTTGAGCTGCGAGATCCAAAGGAAAGTTACCTCCAGGAGGAACCTCATTATTATCTCTATCGTTCGTCATATCTCACGTAGCTAGTTAATTGCCCCTCTCTCTAGCGCCAAACTGTTTGGGGAAAATTTAACCGGTTCTTATTGAGATAGTTCTACGGAATAGCGAATGAATAAGTTCTTTTATTGATTAATGAGCAAAGATTACAATCAAATTAATCTCTCANCTTCTCTCAATTAGAGAGCTTCCCTATTTATAGGAATGTTCAACCTAATCCTTTTCGGATTGAGAATATTCTTTAATAACTTCCTTATATTTCGGGATATTGATATACTTGAATCTTTTTATTAGTTGGAAGATATATCTATCAGGAACCGACTTAACATTTTAAAAGGTTTGGACTTTCGTCACTATANCTTCCCTATTTATAGGAATGTTCAACCTAATCCTTTTCGGATTGAGAATATTCTTTAATAACTTCCTTATATTTCGGGATATTGATATACTTGAATCTTTTTATTAGTTGGAAGATATATCTATCAGGAACCGACTTAACATTTTAAAAGGTTTGGACTTTCGTCACTATAGACGGCCCATTAGTTCTAAAGAACTTCCGGATAGTTTCCGAGTAGGTTCCGACCGTAGTTTAGTTCATGTTGCCGGACGTTCTTGCCTCGTAGGCAACTACTTATGCTTTGTAAATAACTTCCTACACCTTATTTGGAACTTCCAAGTGTTTGGACAGTTGTCGGAAAGTCATTGGTAGATGAATTTATTTCACCCAACAAGATCTATCATAAATTTGGTGATGGTGTTATATTGAAAAGACAAGTATAGCTTCTTTAATGGTTGAGCAAATGAACATTTAATGTTGTTTAATTTTGACATGATTGATTAATTGAAGGTAATAATATTTAGCAAATTAACTTAAATGAGAGTGCATTTATTACAAAAAGTTGGAATGCATTTAATAGCCAAACCATGGACAAAAATACAAATTAGTTGAAGCATAACAAAAGTATGGTCCATCTAACTTACATCATGGACATGTAACCAATTTAATAGACAAAACAACAACACATCATGGACATAAATCCAATATAAGAAAAAAAATTGAGAGAGAAGTAGAAAATACGTATATGTACGATGGTGGACATAAATCCAATATAATAAAAAATCGGGAGGGGCGTGGACAATACATAAATGTAGGTGAATCACGTGATATATATATGGACCACATAATATATGTCATGGACATTGAACTAGATGTATGTGGACAATAAACTACCATATTTTCTTATTCTTTATTAAAAGTACCATGTTTTGTCTTTGCTATAGGATATACCATAAATGTTGTACTTGTGGTATGTCAAAAAATTCCATAATGCCCCCCCCCACTTCCCTGTTTGTTGTGACGGAAAAAAAGTTGTGGAAATGAGCATTTATTTCTCTTTAATCCATTGTCTATACTCTTCTGTCCATATTGCGGCTATTCTTCATAGTCCACCAAAAACATTCTTGTCCACCACTCTTTTCCACACAAGCCCACATAAAAAGTAGTGTCTAACACCCTGGTCCACACTTTTGTCAACAAGTTATTCTCTCCCTAACTCGTCCATACTCACTAGGTTATTGTCATCTTGTCCACTAACTACAAAAGCATATGTTCCACACATTCAAACAATCTCTGCCCACCGAAATATTCTTATGGAGCTCACCTTTTTTTAAATAAAAATAACCATTTTCTTGTAAGAAGCCTGCTTAAATTACAGGTTCCACCACGTTTTGGTTATCAATGATATTTTTTTGTCTACATTTAGTCGTCCATGAATCTTCTATTTTTTTCTACATTTTTTCGTCCATGGATAAGTTTTCCACTGACATTCATTATCTTATTTTGTATAAAAATTGTTATATAATAGACAATATTATGTTAATGTGTGATCATATAAAATCACATAGTAAATATGTCATGTTATGATAACGTGTGTAGACATGTTAAAAACAAAGCATTGTTATAAAAACACATAATAAACACATAATAAATACAATGTATCTCATAAATATAGTTTGTTACATATTCTTTCACATCAAACGCTAAGATTGTATCCTCAGTGGACATGTATTGGGTTGGGACGTCTTCTTTATTACCGATGGAAATATTAGGCATGTTAGATAGACAAAAAATTGAGAATTAGTGACTTATACAAAAGATAAAATAAATATGCAACAATAGAGTTAATGTCCATGTAACTTACATCATTAGTGGACAAGTTGGTAGTTATCACTTCGTCCACTCGACCTATTGTGGACATAACCTTAACCTACAAAATTTTGAATGATTCTTCATCTTTGGATGTCTCCGACAGACTCCGTTGATTTTGAAGATGGCATGCTACGAGGCGGATGGACAAATTGAGCGTTGACGTGTACAAATTCAAAGCTAGGTCCCAACATTAAATTTCTTTAAAAATGGTCCCAACATTTTGCAAATGATCACTTAAATCTTAAATCAAACATAATAGTCCTAAAATTTTACTTCATTATGATACAAATCACAATAAAACCGAAGGAAATTATAATTTATTGTTCAATGCAATTGTCAGATCTTGAAATTTTCAATACTTGGATTCTACAATTTTCCCTCTAACCACGATTTAATATCACACATTTTACCATATAAACCCTATCTAAGTCTTCATTTCTATAAAAGAAATACAAATAAAATTTCAAGGAAAAACAATTGGAGAAGATGAGAAACAATATATAAGTTCGTTTGTAATTTATGTAGTAAACATTACTATAAATAAAAGTCACAGATGATAAGTTTATGCTATAATATATCAAGTGCAATGTTGTGTACATAATTGTGACCAAGACCGGTCCAACAAAGACAGTGGTCCTAATCGAGAAAATAAAGTGGCCTATCATTGAAAAAAATTCGAACTAAAAAAAGAACAACTAAAAACCGTTAAAAAACGACAAATCCGATAAGAAGAAAAATCTAATTATGAAAAATACTCTTTTTGCGTTTTTTTTCTGCGAAGTCGTTCATTAGACTCACACAGTCTATTTCTTCAACTATAGCTCTTACAATAGATAGCAAAACTAATCCATTCAATCTTTCTTTTGACATTTTCGAACGCATATAATTCTTGATAAGCTTTAGTTTGGAGAAGCTTCTTTTGGCGGATGCGACTGACGCTGGAATGGTCAACATTATTCTATAAGCGATAGTTGTATTTTCGTAACAACCATCCCTCTTTCTCAAAAAATCCAAAACATCAATTCAGTTGGTAGTACTTCTCAAAGAATTTTAAGTTCTGAAAACAAATCATTCCCATCTATATCAGATTGTACACCATT
>OVBE01005230.1:0-22118 GCA_900406425.1 Iberis pinnata | reverse complement strand
ACTAAAAAGTGACAAGAAATGATATGTACAATTCATGAAATTCAAGTGTTATCAGACGTCCACAAAAATGTAGAACTGTGGGCCGATGGAGAATTTATTGGTTTTTTAGACTTACCGTGGACATATTCTCTAGTTGCAAAATGTTCTCATTGTGGAAGGTCCTACAAGCAGGCAGACTCATGATAGATTCATGAGTAAATTCGTGGTCACCTTCCTCCGGTTTAGGTAAAATATTCAATAGTGGTGGTATAGCCGCAAAGAAAAAGAGCTGCAGCCCAAGCGTGAAACCATGAGCAGCCGTATGTGACCCATTCAGCTTCTTCCGTGATCGTTTCTCATCCTTGCATTGGGTACCAACTTTCAACATCTCGATGGTGAGAAGGAAAGAATCCCTACCCCATGGATACTCAAGGAACCCTTCAAGATCCTTCAACATCTCTACAACTTTGCTTGAAGCTCTGGCCGGATTTTTTTTTGCATAACAAAATACCTTCAACAATCATTAACAAAGCAAGCCAGATTTTCCTCCATGCTGGCATTCTTCTACCAACAGTCAATTTCTTATCGTTCTTTAACCACTCTACAATTTATTCTATAAGAATAATCTCTTTCTTGTTACCTATCAGCTTGTTCCAATATGGTTGTTTTGGATCTTCAGCATTTTGTAGTCTGTCCATTACTTACTTCCCGGGATATGGTCCACAAGGAAGCCCCATTGCAATACCAAACTCACGCAGAGATAGAAAAAATGGTTGTCCAGCGAAAACGAACAACATCTCGTATTTTCTAGCAGTGACCAACGATCGGCATAACATCTGGTGGACTAGCTTGCCTGACAATGAAGCCATCCTCAACGGAATGGTGAACAGGGACCTAAAAACAGAACCTTTTATTTGGTCTAATGCTTCTGTACCTTCAAGGGCGTCCACCAAATCAAGCAGATACACATGTTTGGAGTAAGAGTTTATCCTACCCCCTGTAGGATACCTGTCAACCGCATAAAGCCTACGGGGGAGGCGAGATGGATCGACAGTTATTTCTTTCTCTGTTGGGACAGAGGGGGACAACGTATGCTGCATTTGATTTCCTTTATTTCTTGAACTTTGTCTATATGCTTTATGGTTGCGACTGTGGACCATATATGGGTTTGTTTCCAAAGGGGTTGTGGACGGTTCTTTTGTACTGACTGTGGATGTTGGTTGTGAGCCAGTGGACGAACTTGGCGGGACTCTGGATACATCGGCTGGTCTATTCGCTAGATTTCTGTTGGATTATGCATGTGACGGCGGCAGCAAAGCAGGTTTATAGACAGGGTTTTTTTATTTGGCAGACGTATCGTCTATCTGAGTTTGGTCCATTGGTTTTGTAGAATCGCCGGCGTTACCGAATGAACTTCCACCGGACTGACTAACGGCTGCTTGGCCGGTTCCAGTTGAAGGTTTGCTCACGGGAACATGCGGTTTGTCTTTCCAGAGAACTTTTCCGTCAGCGCCAATTGTTTCCCGAGGACGGTCACTGTTACAGGGGTTATGTTTCGCGGCGGTGGCCATTTTCTTTTTAGTCGGCGGTTGATTCTGAGTTGATGGTGGTGGCTTCGGCCGCTGATTCGGCGGCTGAAGAATCAGTGGTTGATTCGTCTGCAGTTTTTCCGGTTCAACATTATCGGCTTCCGATGTCATTTTTACAAGAATCATCGACAGTGAATCGTGGCTACGAATTTGACCGGCGATAACAATGGTAACTTTGAAAATTGCAGAAAAAGTTGAGATGAAAGAGAAGAGAGGTTATTGTCGAAGAAGATAATTATGTTGAAGATATACTTGTGTCAGTAACTTTAACAGTTACCGAGAAACAAGTTTATTTTTGAATTAATTAAAAAAAAATTAAACTGCTCGATGCGTACAAGGGGGGGGGGCAGATGGTAATGTTCTGAGAAGTGACATATGGCATAAAGCACAAAAATCGCCCCTTATGGTAATGTGCGTAAATGTGGGTGTTAATATGGTATGTGGTATAATTTTTCCTATTTTTAATTAAAGTTTTCTAGTTAAACCACATGGAATATATAATCAAAATACATTTAACATGTTCTTGTATAAATATATATTCAAAAATATATTAGTTACATCATTTTGGTAATTCAAATGCTTAATTTTAAAAACAATGCCTAGTAGTATAAGGTATTAGATGCAAAAGTTTAGTTGGATACAAATAATTTCGAACAAATTATTATATGACACTAAGATGATTGATATATCAAAAAATTTTCTAGACTCCTCCTATATCTAAGCAAATCACAAATAGTATGTTTTTCATTTCTTTTTACAGTTTTTTAACTTTGACATAATTGTCCTTGTTTTTGCAAAAAAGACACAAAGAAGTTAACATGTTTTTGTAAAAAATAGTTTTAAAATTATATTAATTACATCATTTTGGTATTTCAAGTGTTTTATATTAATAACAATGCCTAGTAGTACAATGCAATTGATGTAAAAATTGAGTTGGATACAAATAATTTCAAAATTATTATTACGTAACACTGAAATTATATATATTACCAAATTATGATGTAAATTTGATATTATACAACAAATTTAATAACTTTTTTTTAACAATAATTGAATTTTTCACATTTTTATAGATTAAGTCATTAATCTTTCGAAAAACATAAATTACATGAAGTATCACTAGAATTACATAGTTGTTCCAAACTGAAAGCAATACATAATACAAGTTATTACTAGCTCCAACACTATTATTAAAAATGTTCAGATCATAGTCATAATACAAACATGAACTTTTTCCGATTCCATTTTATATTGTATCCGTATTCCGAATAAAATCCTTTGTAGCAAAAATGTATGATTGTACCTCGCCTTTTGTCCATTATCCTCTGCAATATTTTTTAAAAAATATATATTATTATATACTAGTTTTTCTAGTTAAACTAGTCAACGTAGTTAAACCAAGTTATCCCAAGTTAAACCAGTAAACGTAGTTAAACCAACTTACCCCAAGTTAAACCAATAAACGTAGTTAAACCAAGTTACCCCAAGTTAAACCAGTAAACATAGTTAAACCCAGTTATTCCAAGTTACTATTCCGCAAAAGTGTTCATCACCACGATTCATATCGGTTTTCGCATATGAAATCACAAAATTTAGGGGTTAATACCTTATTCGACTAATATAACATGTAATTCTAGTTATAGGTGTCTAAGATTCATTAAATTCTCTAAAACTAAACTTATTCACTATTTTAAATCCCTAAATTAAAGAAAGAAGAAGATGAAAAAGAAGAAGATGAAGAAGAAGAAAGTGTAAATGGATGATTAGAAGAGAAATTTTGAGCAACATAAAGGAATTCGAACTGAATTTGAACAAATATTCGAAGATTGAAAGGAAGAAGATGGTGGAAGCGTCAGTTTAGGGTTTGATTCAATCAATGGAGGATATTTTTATTTTTATTTTTTAATTAATTAAATGTAAGGGCAAAATCGTCCATTCATTATTTTATTAATGAAATGGGACATGGCAGATTATTTTGTCAACTGGAGATCATTTTTTAATCCATTGGGACTCGTCAGATTTTCGCCCTTTTGAAATCGTAAGCCGAAAGTGATGGAGAAGTTAATTTGTTACCTTTTTTTTGTCAAACGTTTCCCTCTTCCTTTTTTCCATCTTTAATATTATATAAAACCGATTAAGTTTACACAAAAAGAGACATAAAGCCCACAAACTCCGACTAAGGTAGCTCGAAATTTCAGGAGATAAAGCCTGCAAATTCCGACTATAGTAGCTCAAAATTTCAGGAGACAAAACCCGAGCACGAGAGACGAAGATAAAATACCGAACTAAAACAACAAAGAATAGCAAGCGATAAATAGAAACAGACCGGATGAGAGAATGACCCTCAAGGACGCCAAGACGAAATGCCGCTCACGACACCAAAGTTGAAGGAACCACTCCTAATAAACTCTAAGCTCCCGAAAAGGCCGAAAAGAAATGACCAAGCGTAAGAGTCCTCCTTTAATGCAGATTACTACCTCAAGGATAAAGAACGATGAGACTTTTATAACGGACAAAGGGATCCTAGACCAATGCAGGAACACCATAGAATGTCCGCGGAAAGGCAAAGTCAAACTCGCAAAGAGATGACCAGGAAACGCCATAGAAACAGTCTCACTTAAGAAAAGGCTTCGATCACACCTAAACCATAGAGAAAAGAAGCGATAACCTCTTGCAACACTAGCCAACTTCTACAGAAACTGACAATGGATCAAAGCTGAAGAGGAACAAGCAGGGCTAAAACAGCCTCTAACAGGAGAAAGAACATCGATGCTTTATGATAGAGAAGCCAAAACATCCCAAGTCCAAAGAAACACCAATACACACAACCAAGCCCCTTAATCTAGAAACGCAAAACACAGCCAGGAAAAAATAGAAGCGAGAAACCAACACAAGCAGACGAGACTACCAACCACACCAAATGAAGACTAAAACCAGTCAAAATCAAACATATCCACCAAAGCAGAACCGTAAGAAACTTATAGAGAGTAAACCGAAGGCTCTATTACAGAAATAGAAGCCGGCCAAGCTGCTCCACCGAAGAAGACTGAAGGAGACCATCGAATAGAGAGCAGCAAGCTGATGATAAACAAACGGATATGAGACAACAAGGGGCTCAGAAGAAGAGTCGATAACGTAGACCTAGGAGGTCCGGCTTCCCTCCCTTCGGCGAGCCGCTTCTGCCTTGACCACCGAGTTTGCCATCACCAAACTCGTCGAAACTTGATCGGAGAACCACCGATGTAATCCTGGAGAAGAAATGACAAGACTACACCTTATACACAAATGAAAGAAACAAATGGTGGTGGACACCGACAAAGATCCAGCGCCACCGCCAATATGAGAAACGAGATCTAGGGTTCTATCGAAAGTCAAGCTTGGGTGGTTTTATCAATATACTGGCCTTATGTTTCCCTCTTCCTTACAGAGTCAAATATATATCTCTAACTAATAAAATATTATATGCAAATATCATTTTAAAAACCTATTAATGAAAGGTGATTTTGATTGCTAACAAAAAACAAAATAAAGCAGCATTTTTACAAGGCAACCTCGAATCTCATGCACGTTTATCGAGAGCGGTGTTCAATATAGTAAAACCGAATCGAACTGAATCAAACCGAATTATATGATATGTATGGTTTTGGATAAACCATATAAATCGTTTGGATATACATTTATAAAAAACCGTGGATATGGATATGGTACGGATATTAACCGATTAAACAAAAAAACCGATAAATTTTATTTTTCTTTTTGATGAAATGTTAAATTTATTGAGAGTAAAAGAAAAATTTCTTTATTTACAAGTGGCAGAAAAGATAGAAAATAATACTAGGAAAATATTGAAATTAGAAAGAAACTTTTTAGGTGTTTTGTGTGTTCATGGGAGCCTCGTTAATACCCAATACTAGAAAACCCCGTGGGACAAAACTAGTATTGGAAAAAAGAGTACCACCTGATGAACACCACCTATAAGCCAAGAGAAAGTAGCAGTAGGTAAACGCCTTGTCTTTGAGAGATGAGGCTTGAATGTTATGGGTGTAGTGAATCCCATCGGAGTCCTAAGCGTGTGGGAGCCGAGTCCGAAGGTGCCTTGAGGCTGGTAATGCGATTGCGGATAGTGCGAATGATACTTGTCCGCATGTGCAAGTGTGGATGTTGAGGATTCCTGTGCCAACGACTATTATGTTTCCGCCATATATGGTACATTGTTGCTTGGAAACACTTTTGAAAGAAACACTCGATCAACCATGGGCAGCGAAGGATGCCGGAGTGAATTGAGTATCATGCTCCAATCCGGGTTGAGCCGATGATGAAGCAAACCTACCGTTAGGTCCGACCAAATGGTAAAGAAGTAGGGGCATGCAAAAAAATGTGATCTTGGGTCTCGTTCGGCTCTCCGCAGAGGATGCACGGTTGCAATACTCCCCAAGAACGCATTCGATGTCCGGTTTCCAACCTGTCCAAAACAGCAAACCAAGAGATGAAAGCAAAACGAGGTATAGATTGTGAAAACCAAATAGTTGAAAACCAAGGTTTGTTAGGATATGAGGGACTCAGTTGTGTCCAAGTATGCGAGGAGGAGAATGTGACCTTGAAGTTGTCATGTCCGTGTTTCTAGAGAGCCATGTCAGGACCATCAGTTTGGTCTGGAAGGGGGAGGGTGATAAGCTGGTCATCTAGCTGTCGAATGTCTTGTACTCGCGGTCGTCTAATGTGCCACCCATGCGTGTTGGCTGCAGCGGCAACACAAGAATGGCGTTGAATCCCAAGCTCCCTAATACCACGCTCACCTGTAATATCATACAACGGTCCCAAAGTTGTCCAATCCTAAAACCAAAAAGAAGTATGTACCCTTACCATGTTGAACCGCATATACGACGCTGCAAGAGGTCGCGCCTGTAGCAACTTTCACCAAAGCCAGGATCCATTATCGGTAATAGCCATATCCCAGAATGTTGAATCAAGAATAAGATAATGTTGAATTCATGAGGCCCATAGTGATTGTTTTCCCGATATTAGATTCCATATAATCGATAACGTGAAGACCGTAGAGGTGTCTTCGAAAGACCGAATGCCCAATCCACCAACATATTTTGGTTTGCATTCATCTACCCACGCAACCTTGGACATGTTGTGGGTTGTAGGAGAGCCCGACCATAGGAAATTACTACACATACTGTTTATCCGCCTAAGACAGGATTTTGGTAGGCGGAAAGCCGATTGCCAGAAGTTGACAGTGCTAATAATCACTGATTTGATTAGCTGCAAACGACCTGCAAAAGAGAGTAATTTAGATGCCCAAGAGGACATGCGAAGTCTGAGGCGATCCAGAAGAGGTGCAGAATCGGCGCTGGTGATCTTCTTTGTAGTGAGAGGCAACTCGAGGTAGCGAATGGGAAGAGTGTCATGCTTGAGACCTAGAGTAGTGATGAGGTTCATAGTGTCAAGTAGTGGTCGAGGTGGTAGGAAAATTGAGGACTTGGCAATATTTAAATTTAGACCGGAGGCTTGCCCAAAACTATCCAAGACATCGATAATGCTCGTTAGTGATTCCAACATCCCATCAGAGAAAATAAGAATGTCATCCGCAAAGCATAAATGGATGAGACCTAAACGACTGCATCTTGGGTGGTAACCGAAGTGACCACAAGATGCCAATGCATTGAGAAACTTAGAAAATACGTTATTGACAATCACATATAGATAAGGCGAGAGAGCACAACCATGATGGAGACCTCGTGTACTAGAGAAATAAGCCGCCAGATCCCCGTTTACCGAGACCGTGAAGGTGGCCGTTGAGATGTATTTTGAAATCCATCTGATGAAAAGCGCGGGTAAATGCATGGCCTGTAAAACACATATAATAAAATCTCAATCAACAGTATCAAAAGCCTTAGCATTATCTAGTTTGAGCGTAAAAAGAGGGGATATAGTAGATTTGTGATAGTCTTTGACTATCACTATAGCAAGCATGACATTCTCTAAGAGTAGACGTCCTTGAACAAATGCCCTCTGGTTTGGCTCTATTGCATCAAGAAGGATCGTTTTTAATCTGTTTGCCAATATCTTGGATATGATCTTGTAGATGGTGTTGCAACAGGAGATATGACGGTTGTTTGTGATCATCTGTGGATCATTTCCTTTTGGGATTATAGAAAGAAGTGTAGCGTTTACTCCATGAGGCATGTGGCTATATAGAAAGAAAGACTAAACAACAACTATCACATCAGCACCCACGATTGCCCAAGCTGATTTAAAAAATTTGCATGTGTAACCGTCAGGATCCGGCGCCTTGTTGTTTGGCATTGTGAAAAGCACGTCTTTAATCTCATTGGGTTGTACCTGTGAACAAAAAAAAACAGCAACGTAAGATGGGCATTTATAGGATACAAGGGAATCAAGTAAGGGAGTCGGAAGATGAGTGAGCTGAGGTGTGGATTGAAGGAAGGTTCGAAAGTGGGTAGCGGCTGTGTCTTTGATGGATGGTTGGTCGGTGACAAAAGCACCTGAGGGAAGACGGAGATGCTTGATGGTGTTATTTGAAGCTTGATTTGTAGCGATACGATGAAAGAAACCAGTATTCTGATCACCCTCACGAAGCCAAGTGATGCGTGAACATTGTTTGAAGAAGAGTTCCTCAGCTTGGGCAAGATGAGCTCATTCCCGAGATGCCTCGTGATATGCTTGCATGGTGTCGGGTGAGGGATTAAGCAAAGCCTGGTCTTGACAGTGGCATAAATGGGTGTAGGCTGTCCGGGTATGGTTTGGAATGTCACCAAAGGCCGTACGGTTGAGATGGCTCAGGGACGACTTCAAAGTTTTGAGTTGTGTGTGGAGGAGGCGGATAGCCATTCGTGAATGATGCAATAGCGTGTATGAGGACCAATGTGCGTCTACGACTTGCAAAAAAGAAGGATGATTTATTAAATGTGTTTGAAATTTTAAAGGTTTACAAGATGGAGTAGTGGAGGTGGTAAGGTAGACGTCACCGCGAGCATGATTGGAAACACCATTAGCTTTGAAAGTCGTGTATGATTGACAAAATGTGATAGCCCACTCTGCATTGACCAACACCCTGTCAAATTTCTTCTCTATAGGATCACCCTCTCGGTTGTTTGACCATGTAAAAGTAGGACCGATGTAGTTGAGATCGGTAAGATCACAACGAGCAACAAAATTCTGAAACTGAAACATGCCCTGCTGTCTCGATCATGGAACAGGACTGGAGCGCTCAGAGTGAGCTAGAATCTCATTGAAGTCCCCAAGGACGAGCCACGGGTACAAAATAGTGCCACAACGCCTTCGGCTTTCATATATGTCCTGACATAGGTCCATGCGATCAACCTGAATGTTGGACGCATAAACACGTGTGATTAGAACAACAACACCAGATTCTAGAGTGATAAGAATAGTAATGAACTGTGAGGAAGTAAAAATAGGAGTGACTTCAACGCCAGGCTTCCAGAAAACCCAGATACGGCCAAGGCAATGCGTGTCGTAGTTAGTGATTGCATTCCAGCCCGGGAGAGCAGCCTGCAAAATACGATAGAAATTTTCCAGATTGAACTCTAGTTCTTAGAAGGCAAACGAATTGGGGGGGGGGGAAGCTGATAAAATCCATTGATGAACAATGTGATGCTTTCAAGATTGATTAAAACCCCGAGTATTCCATGCAAATAATGACATATCATTAGTGTCTTCGGGTGGAGACGTGCGATTTGTATTTGGGACCAAATTGTTTAGGATGGTTGCGCAATGTGTTTGTTGGTTGCTGCTCGGGTTTTGACTTGGTTCGGGTACTATAGCGGGAGCCATTTACGGTATCTTTTGGTGGGATATCTTTGGAGTCAGAGAGCTGTCATCCCTCCTTTTCATCAACATCGGGCTCAACTACTAGAACAGAGAAACGAGATGGAGAAATAGGAGCATCGACATTCTTGGTTGCTGGAAGAGAGTCCTTCGTCGGTGATTGAGAGTTCCGGTTGGATCAAATCACCTTGGACCAAACTTCAATCGGGTCTTTGTGTTGTATCGAGGCTTCAGTGTTGATAATAGGCTGTTTGGCATAAGAGTTTTCAATCAATTCAAGAGCAGGCTCGTGTAGAGAGACATTGGATAGGTCCGTTGTTGGTACTTGCACAGACTATGTTGTTTCTTCGTTTACAACTGTGATAGGGCTTGAGTGGCTGTGTGTCGGACCTATAACATTAGAAAATAGAGCATTAGATGTAATTATTTCAGCATTAGCATCTGCAAGAATCGAATTAGGAGTAAGTGGTGGTGTGTCTTGTGCAGGTTGGTCATTTTTTGGAGATACGGCATTGTGATCTTTGGCTTGCTCCTGAGAAAGCGAGTGTGACTGGTTCAATGGCGGGAGTGTGGCATGAATGGTAGTATGAGTATGTTTCTTTTTGCAATCATTGGCCTTGTGGCCCCAAGTTGAGCAGATGGTGCACTTCGGGGGAAGCTACAAGTATGAGACTTTAATAGGTTTTGCTTCACCATCTAGCTGAATGGCGTCTACAAGAGTATTTTCTAGGTTTAATAGTACTAGTACACGAGCCACATCGAGTCTCAAACACTTCTCTTTTTTCGAATGGAGGTGTTGTGCTTCGCCTATTATATCGCCAATGAATTTTAAGCCTGCACGTGAGAATAGAAAGTTGGGTACGTTGTGGAAATCGACCCATAAGGGTATGGATGATAATGACAGTTTCGCTTGAGCTTGAGATGGTGTCCACTCTTGAACAATAAGTAGTATATCGACAATATGCCAATATTTACGATGGCAAATGCGAGCTTGCAAATCAGAGGATTCGATTTTGAATAAGACTGTGTCCTCAGAGAGAAATTGCACAACAATCCTGCTTGTCGGTCCTTTCCGCTTCCATATACGGTTCACCATGGCATGTACCTTACCAATAAGTGGTGCCTCACCTACAAAATAATCAACAAGAAAATTAGTCCATAAGAGTTGTCAACAAGAAGAGATGGTGGGATGGAAGCAGTGGCTGTGTTTCCATGAATGGTGAAAGAAGGTTTATGAAAATCGACTGTGTTGGTAAGGACACTCATCCACGCATGTTTCGATGAATGAGAAGACTCGTCAATAGCTGTTGAATTGTTTTGATGGTTAGAGATCGAAGCCTCTATGTCACGAACAGGGGAAGAATGAGGTGTAGCTCGAGCCGAATCTGTGCCAGATGGAATAAGGAGATCATTAAGGATAGGTGAACATGTGGTGTGAACGACGACCGGAGAACCTCCCGGCGGCGGTGTAGCTCCACCAGTCATGCCCGCCGGTTGCTTGTAGATGAAGCAAAAATGGAAAGATGCAAAACCTTTGTTAATCGCCTAATAATCCCCTCCCTTGTAAAACTCTATTTTAGAGTAAAATTTTTCAAATTTTATTTTTCATTTAAATAATATAATATATATTATATAATTATATACTGATCCACATGGATTTACCATTTACTAGAAACAACTAGTTTCCACTATACAAAAAATATTTTTTAGTAATTTAAATATTTAATTTTGATATTTAAATCATTTAATAATTATTATATAATTAAATAATCAACATAAATTTACAATTTGCTAAAAAAATAAAGAAAATTCAGTGTCCACTATAAAGAAAAAATATTTTTTAATAATTCAAATTTTATGTATTAGTTTGTTATATTGTAAATAAATCAACTGAATCAAAATTGTTAATAACTTTTTATTTCAAATGGACATAATTTTATGTGCATTATGAGAAAACAATAAATAATGGTGATTGACATTAGTACGAAGAAGTCCAACATTTTTGGCATTTTTGGATGTCATTATAAGTTTTTATTTTATTTATTTAAACTTATGCCGTCGCTTATGAAACTATTATAATTCTTATATTTTATAACTTAGTGAATAATGTATTTATCACATCTTTTACATAAAAATAAGTAAAAAGTGATTTACCAATCAATTAAAATGTTCACATGCTTACAAATATTATATATATATATATATATAACATATTTATAGTTTTTGTAAAAACCGAATAATCCGAAAACCAAACCGAAACTAAATGTATCTAAACCGAACCGAACCGAAGTAGATATGGTTCAGATATGGTAGCTATTTATTATAAACCGAAAAAGAAAAAAAGAGAACCGAACGATATCCAGATTGAACACCCCTAATCAAGACAACCTTAGTTTGCTCAAGGCGCGATGTCGTCGCTGGTATCGCCTCCCTACTGGCAACTCTTGTTTTTCCTTTTATGTATGGTGTAGATCTAATCTTCCCTGCCTCGCTCTTAGTTCTCTCAGGCTTCTTTGTCGTAGATGGTGGTGCGGTTTTCCCTTCCCGGCTGCGGTTTCCTGCGACGGTCTTCTGGTGGTCGACTTCCTCTGGTGCTTTCCTTGCCGGAAGCTTCTTACATAGAGGTCTCTGGTCTCCAGCTCCGATGGGTCTGTCTTCTTATCTAGGGTTTCAACGCTTCCACTGGCTACTGAGGTGTCCTTCTGGCGTCCCGATCTGCTTCTTTGGCTTCATTCGTCCCTTTGTCAGAGGTTCTCTATCTCGGTTCTCTCCTGTGCGGATCTGAATGCCTAGGTATCAGTTCCTTCTCCTTGGTTTTCATGTTCAGTAAGTTTGAATTGTGGTTCGTCGGGTTTTCACATTGTCTCGGTTAAATGCGGCAAACTTGGTTTAGCCGACATCTTTGGTCTCAGTTTTGTTGACTTTCGTAGTGTTGGTTTGGACTATTTATGTGGTTTTTGTTTTCTTAGCTTAAGTTGATGGTTGGTTCTTAGTATCGGGTTTCTGGTTCGGTTGGTTTCGTTGGTTCTCTTTCAGTTGGTGATCCTTGTTCATGTTTGTGTGGTGGGCTTCCTTTGTACCTTGGCGTATTCGATCCTTACTAGCGGCTTTTCGCAGGTGATTTGTTCGTCTGAGGTGAATCGCTCTTTGTTTATACGCTTTAGGCTTGGTCGAGGCCTTTCTTTAGTGAGACATTCTTCTCGCGTTATTCAGTCGACTCGAGTTACAAGTTTCTTCTCCGCTATCTTCCGTTTCGCTTTGGGTGTTCATGTAGTGACCTTTCAGCGGTTTGTTGGGAAGTCTTGTTTTTGGGTTTATCGCTTGTGAGGTAAGTCTATTCATCATAGGAGAATTCGCAGGAGAGGTCAGTAAAAAATCTTTGCCTGCTCGAGGCTCTCCACCTTTATGGAGTTTGGATCTCAGCTTTAGTGTCTTCAGCGATTCTCTCTGTTTGCTTTTTACTCGTGTTCATGTTTTAGCCCTTCTTATGTTTCGAATTATATGCTTCTTCTTTTTCTCCCTCTCTTGGGCTTAGACTTCTTTTTTGTGCATAAATTCTCTCTTTTATACTTAAGATTATGTAGAATTTGTATATTCTGTCGACCTTGTGATGTTAAATCGGTTCATGCTTGTAATCCTTTTTTTTTATAATGAAGTTTTATGTGAAAAAACTATTAATGAACTAATCAAAATCACTTATTAACTATAAAATAGATATAAATTTAGTAAGATCTGGATTATTTCAATTGAATCCGAATATTTTAATTTTAAATCCAGATCAAAAATTTTAAAATATAATAAAACAATAAAATTATAAAAATGTTGGTGATTCAATGGTTTATAGCAATCATGCCATCTAAAATTGAAAAAGAAATATTTTCTTTATAATTTTTTTTAATGATTAGTTCTAATTTTAAATTTAAACTCATTATAATATTAATTAATCTAATATTTAACATTAGTAAATATAACATTTAGTTGCATCCAAATATACGAAATCCAACTCTAAAAGCTTATATGAAAATTATATGATTTATAATCATTTCAAACTTTAAGTTGGAATTGAGTTTGAGGTTAGAATTTAATATTTTTTTTATTTAAAATAGCATTTCATTATACATTTTAATATGAATTTTCATTTTAAAATTTGTAGGTTATTAATGAAGCTTGAAATTTTGATTTGGATTGAGTGTTGTGTTATAGATAAAAAGTTGGTTGATGTATCATCAAAATTTTTTTGTTGAGGTAGAGGTTATGGATAGGGTATAAATATAATGCAATAACATTATATTTTTGTATTTTATATGAAAATCATCATATGATATATCAACTATTTAAAATTCAAAAAATATTAGATTTATTCATCCGGTCTAAAAATTATTTTACTGTTAAAATTTTATGTTTTATGAGTGAGAGTCCTATAGAAAACATAAATATCATTCCATTTTAATTGTTAACTGGTGTTTAGGCGTGCAATGCACAAGGACGATAAGCAAATAAAATAATAATTTATTACAATATTTTTATTTTTAGTTTAGAAATATAATTTAAAATTTTTTGTTTTTAAAATTTATATTTATGATTCTAAAATTAAGTTATTCCAACTTATTCATACAAAAATATTATAGAATTTGTAATTTTTGGGTCAAAATTACTTTACTCTTTCTCCATCATCCATCATAAAATGGTGACCAAACCGACAATAGTTGTTTACTCTTTATAGAAGATAATCATATTTTAGGTAGGCTGACTTGCTTAAATGGTGATAAATGTCTACTAGCTGCAACGACAAAGGTGAACTAAACTTTTGAATATAGCAGATTTTATTCTCCTTTGCTGTTTTTAAATGGAGTTGAAGCTGATGATCAAGTTACAAGGAGAGGATACTCTTGAACTACAAACTAATCTTGGAGCTTTGATTGTTGTGAACCTGTTGGATGTTGTTTGTGTGTTTTGCTTTTATGTGATACATAACAGGCTGACAGATTCTTGGAATAGAAAGCTATGCAAGGATTTGTGGTACAAATTCAAACAGGAGAATGATCCCCCTGAAATGCTCAAACAAGATAACTTCCTTCGTTTGTTGACTAAGAATATTACTGGGAAGGAAAAACACGGGGAAAGTGACTACATATGGAAGAGGAGGCTGTGTAAGAATTTTTGGTTTAAATACAAAGACAGAACCAAGAAGAGAGTTTGGGTTCAACAAGAATTTTGTGATGGTTGCATTCTACTAAAATTAAGTTGGGCATATAACAAGAACAAGCTTATCCTTCAAGCAAGGGATGTGGAAGATACACAATACCATGATTAGCCAAGTGTGTTAAGGGCTTCTGTGCTGTGCTGACCGTTCGACAAGAAATTATGTCCTTACCTGACATGAGTTCGATTGCAATACAAGGGAGTTTCAAAATTCAAGGTGCAGGGCATAGTGTTGAACATGAATTTACAAGAACTAACTCCCAAGTATGGCATCGTTGGAAGTACAAAGCTGCATTAGAGAAAGCAATTATTGGTCTTATGAGACTGAGCTTAGTGAGTTATCATGATTCTAAGCTGATTTTTGAAGAACGTCACAATGTGCGGATCATGAAGACACTTTTTACGAAGGTTTTTGGTATGATTTTTGGCATATCTTTGAGGAAGATTGTCACTGCACATGAACTTAAACTGGAGATGATAAAATATATTGATTTTGACATTTGTGTTGTTAGAGAGACTATGAGAACTCTTCCTTTAACAAGTGTACTAGGTGATATGCAGGAGAACTCAAAGCAAGCTTCAACCATAAAAGAAGAGAAGCAAAGTGCTTGTGCTCATTATTTCAATGGAAGGGAGAGCGTGATCATCAAGAAAGCTGCACTTATTGGTATTTTAAGACAAACTTCCTGCTATATATGGTTTTGCAGAGTTGATTACGTTCACCAACTTCTCCGTCGCGGTGACATGGACATTATGAGCTTATGTTGCTGGCTCTTCTTTAATAATCAACACATGAAAGTTACGGAACAATGTCTTGGATTTATTTATGGAGTTAGGACTTTCATGGAAAATGCAGAGATGATGGTGACAACAAGGGATGCAGGTTTTGTCTCTTCTTTATGTGTACTTCTTTGCCTATGTACATGCTCATCTCGATGCCATGGATCCTCTTGCTACAAAAGTTATCAAAATGGAGCTAGAAATTAGTTCAATTGATTCCGTTGACATATATGCCTTGAGGTTTTTGATAAGATCCATCAACGATGCTGTCATGTGCTGCTCTCGAACCTTTATTAATGCATGTTCCTCCAAAGGAAATGTTATATGAAGTACCAATAATCACGGGTGATACAATTGCCTGTGGTAAGAGAGGATTTAACCGAGATTTTAGAGGTCCTTCTACATCTTAGCACCTTGCTGTTGATAGTCTAGGTGAATGTGATATTGTATGTAGTGCTATTGGAGATCCGATCAATTACCAATCTATGCTAAAGCTAGAAGATGTGCTTAAGAATGGTGACATTAATTCACTCCAAGTTTACATGGGTTATCTCATATCAAAGGGCAGACTCGTTTTTGTAGGAGATAAGATTGCTGAGTCCATAGTGGAGTATGTAATAATCACCTAAGAAATGTTTCACTCCCCAAGACCACCAGAGGAAACAAGGATATTTGGAGTCTCCTACACAAGGTTACTTGGGAATTCTACAATGATTTCATTGCCAAGTATTCTTCTTTTCATCCTTGTCTGGATGTTCTCAAGAGGGGAGAATTGTGACAGCATTATAAGTTGTCTCTAAATAAATAAGTGTCTCCGGTTTGAGTCGGTTTGAGTTCTAATTTTCGGTTTAGTTTTACTTCTATATGTAAGGTTCTATGCCTTTTTTCCATAAATCAATCAATCATAACAACAAATTATCTTCTGTGAATCATCTATTTCATATTCATCCCAAAATCATTGTTCTTCGGATCAATCCTTCTACCTTCATGGTTGATCTCTAGTCTCTGATTTATCCTTCTCTTCGGATTCACGGTGAGTCCTTGAGTCGGAATCCTATCGACATTTGTGCTGTTTCAGAATTTCAGAAGACGAAGTTTGATATAGGGATGGACGTTTGGGTATTCGGTTCAAGCCAGTTTGGTTTTCTCGGATTTCAGATAGTTTAGATATAGAAATAATAGCTAAATTTTCAAAAATTGTTTTATACTTGCTTGTCATTATCTAAGTTAAATTTAGTTCATGTCATAGTTAGCATAAATGTCTTATTAAAGTTAATTGCTTTTTAATTTATGTAATAAGATAAATCTTTTGTTAGTTTTTTCTTTTGAATATTTTGTTTTCTTATTGATATTTTTTGATATTTTACTTATTAGTTGTCTATTTCTCATACTTAAATTCTTAAGTTTTCTTTTTTTATATATAATAAATGAAAAATTAAAATAAAATATGCAAATATCTAAAAATGTTTGGTAGTGTCACAATGACTTAAGTCTGACATATGTTACAATCTAGTGAGTTATAAATAACACACGTTTTGCTAATTTTTATATAATTATATAAAAATTTGTAACCAAAATTTGTATTAAAGATATGTTAATAATATAATTTTTATATAATTTATCCTAGTATGATTATTTACTAGTTAGTACTAAGTCGAATTAATAAAACCTCTAAAACATAAACTAATACATTGAAATTAACCTGTCAAAAGAATTACTCATATAATCGGAAGAACTTTTTGTTGTCAAAAAAAAAAAAAAAAATCGGAGGAACTACAATTGTACATGTTTTCAATCTTTTTTTATTTTTTACATGGACACAACATGCCACCCACTTGACCCAACACTTCATCCTCAAAATAAAGAAAGAGAAAATCAAACCGATTTCAAATAAAATATGCATAATAGACAAAGCTACTAGACCATGGACACTTCCCTTACATTTTTCAATATAATCCACTAAAACAACCAAATTATTTTATTTCATTACTTTTATATTTTATGAACCAAATATCTGATGATGAGATGAGGCGAAAAACAGATACTTAGCACCTTAGCACCATAATTAAATAGAACATTTAAGTAAATAAACCATGTATTTTTTTTTTGAAAAATATATATATATTTTTTTTAATATGAAAGATAGATGCTTCTATTTTTTTAATTTGGAAAAAAAATAATTCATCTTTTACATAAACAATCTATTATTCACATAAATTATATACACAAATAGTTCATATTCACATTATGATTCATTATGTGATCACCATTCATAAATACTTAAATACATTTTTTTCACAAAATATATTTTTAATAGATATAAAAGTAAAAAGCACACTATTAACAAAAATACTCTATATATAATTAGTAAGTTGGTACGTTAAATACAATGTTTTGAAAGCCGACCTAGAGATCAAATGACTTTCTGAGTCACCGGTTCTCTGGTCAACCACATACCAACAGCGGGCGAATAGTTTAATAAATATTTTTATTGCTTTATATATGTTTAGGTACATATCTTATATAAATATGTTGTACAAAAATCAAATAAGAACTTCTAATTTTTAACACGATGAAAGATGTTTAACAATAAATGTAAACTATTAATTCAAAATCTAGAGTATTAGTATAAAAATCCCCAAAACTGTAATTTCACCGGGCATTTTAGCTTTAGTCTCTATAACAAGCTTCTTTTGCAATACATCTTGAAAAATATCGCCTATATCCAATAGAAATTTATCAATTTGAAGAAAAAGAGGACATGGCAAAATCACATAGCCTTCAGCAAGAAGTGTACTAGAAGGAAGAGTGAGTTTTCCAACTAGAATATCCCTATAATAAACCGAGTTTTCGACGGTTTTGTACTTGAAATCTGCGAAATTCCGGTTCTTGAGTAGCATCTGGAGTGTAAGAGTGAAGTTTATTTGGACATCATATGTTGGTGTTACATATGTTGATACATGTTCAATAGTTGAAGATAATGTTTGTAATATTGGATGTTTTGGTTTGAAAACGGATTGAGAAAGAACCAAACCGGTCATAAAGATGATGAAGAGAATTGAGATTAGTGCAGAAACTATGTAGAAAATGTTTCTTTTCTTCATGGTTAATAGTATTTGTGTTTTGGAGAGATTTTGTATGTAAAATGCTTTATGGTTTTTTTAGAGTTTAATAACCATTCTTAGTTTTTGTTCTTAAAAAATTTAAGATGAATGAGTTTTAATATATTGATTATTGAAGATTGTGATAACTGATTACAACCTGTGTATTTATTTTGTGACAGTATTTAGTTTGACTCATTAATTTGTACAGATTTTTTGGTGTTTTTGCATCTATTGTTATACGTGAACTTAAATCTAAGCTTTGTATTTTACTTTTATAATGATTGGTTTTCTTACATGGTCTAAGCTTTGTTTTGGGAAGAATCCTGTTGTACAACATACAATTGAATCAAAAATCTTAACCCAAGAACAGAGTTTAAATGTAAGTTTCACATTTTAAGAACAGAGGAAGTTAGGATGAGTTAGAGTGGATTTGTTACAATCTTGGCTGAGACATTAATGGATAAACTTCTTTCTACTAATTGCATACAAGTTTCATGGATTTGAACAAATCTGCTGCAGCTGCTATGATTCAAGCTAAGCTTGATGCTAAGAAGTAAGAACAGTCAAGGCAAATGCAAATCTAAACAAGTCAAAGCAAAGATAGACCAAAGTGTAATAGACTCATCATCAAACACTGCAATTGAGTTCATCAATCCATTTAGAGGTTTTTAGTTATCAACATAACCTGAAATCAGATACTTGCAGTGATAGAATCTTGTTTCTTCTGCTTTGAACATAACCTGAAATCAGATAAGATTCAAGAATATAACAAATCTTCAATCCCAGAACATAGCAACTAATGTTTTAACATCAAAAGACAATCCAACATTCAAAATTATTCAGCTTATTGCAATTGAAGAGGGTTAGTCAAGTCTACTACACACCTTCTCTTGAGGAATAACTGTTTCAAGAAAGCATATCTAGAAAGTTTTTGTCCAATCTCCCATCATACAACATATCAGTCACCAAACTTATTGTCGAAGCATCTCCAGAAAACCCACAACTTCTCATTTCCTTGATGAGTTTAGCAGATGTGGCTTTGTCACAATCTCTAAGATGTGCTCGGATTAGCGTGTTATAGGTACCACTATTTGGAAGAATCCCATCTTCTTTCATTTTCTTGAACAAGACATCTGCTTTCTCTTTTAAGTCATTCTTACAAAATCCTGAGATCATTGTATTGTATGTTACAACATCCGGCTTCTCTCCTCTGTCGCTGAGGCTACAAAATAAATCCCACCCATCCTTCACCTTCCCAGCCTTACACATCCCTTCAATCATAATACTATATGTGAAAATATCAACTTCTATTTCACTCTTTTGAAGATCTCCAAATATGGTTAATGCTTTCTCTAGCTTCCCGTTACTACAAAATCCTTGTAACAAAATGTTGTATGTCATAAGATCACAAGGTATACCACTAGAAACCATCTCTTTGAAAACTTCTTGGGCCATATCAACATCTCCGGCTTGTAAAAGCCCTTTGATAAGAGTGCTGTATGTTATTGTATCTCCAACGAGTCTTCTTAGAGACATCTCACGGAAGAGCTCCATGCCTTTCTCAACCCTCTTAGACTTGAAAAATCCATTTATGAGGGTATTGTATGTCACTACGTCTGGAAGACAATCCTTACTAACCATCAAATCAAACATTTGGTTGGCCTCTTCTATGTGACCTTGCATACAAAACCCATTGATCAATGAATTGTAAGTGAAAATATCAGGATCTATAGACCTTTGAATCATCTCCTTATACAATTTTTCAGCTTCTAAAAGCTTTCCTTCTTTCGCAAACGCATCTATCAATGCATTGAATGTGATTAAATTGGGGTTGATCTTCTTCTCGACCATATCACTCAATAATCGAGAGGCATCATCCCATCTTCTATAATTACAAAGGCAACTTATGAGAGAGCTATACATAATAACATTTGGCTTGATTCCTTTGTTCTCCACTTTGTTGAATAGATCGAGTGCATCATTTACGTCTTTGTGTTTGCAAAGACCATCGATGATTGTACTGTAGGTGAAGACATCAGGCTTAATATCCCCTTCCTCCATATTCTCGAGCAGTTTTAATACCAAACCAATATCTCCTCTCTTACACAATCCATTCACAACCACATTATAAGTAAATAAATCTGGTTGACAGCCTTTCATCACCATTCGGTCAACTAAACTCACTGCTTCTGAGGCTTTGTTGTGGAGGAAAAGTCCATGGATTAGAGTGTTGAATGTGAAGATATCAGGTTTATATTTCAATTCCACCATATGATCAACCAATGCCACGGCATCAGAAATTTTCTTACTGTGACAGAAACCATTCAGCAGCGTGTTAAATGTGACAATGCTAGGCTTATATCCGAGTTTCATCATCTTCCCAAGCATAGCTAAAGCAAGAGAGAGTTGAGAACGGCGGCAAAAACAGTTTATGAAGATACTGTAAGTATAGAGATCATTTTCAATCCTTAACTTATGCATCTGCTCCCCCATAGAGATGACAACATCATACTTCTTCATCTTAACAATGACATTTAACAATTTACTGAAATCAATAACAGAAGGCAAAGGACGAGACTTCACCATTTCATTGAAGAGATCAATGGCATCATCGAACTCAATATGACGTAGAAATCCATCTCTAATTTTCTCTCTATAACCATAATTAGAACCAGAGAAAGCTCGTCTCCAGCAAAGATAAGTTGTTCCGGGAATACCTTTTTCCAGAAAAATCTGATGAGCAAGTCTGTTTCTCGTACTTGAAATCGCAAACATCATCTTCTCTCGATTTGGATTCAGATGATTGGCTCTGCAAAAACAATTAAACCCTAAATCGTATGTTTGTTTGCTCTGAGAAGAAGAGAGACTCACGAAGTCACGAAGTGACTGTGACTCCTAAAACCGGTTTAGTTTTCAATCATTAATCGTATCGGTTTACATGTCATTGAGTTAGGATTCGGTTCTCTCCAAAGCGGTTAAATTGGATCACTAAGCTGTTTCTCTAAAATCATGCGTTTCATTAACAATTGATTTAGTTCTTGATGGTCATCTTTGACTTTAACAAAAAATTATAAACTATCATGTGATCTAAAAAATATTTCAATTAATAGAGAAATTTTGAGAAATATCACTTTTATGATGCCTTTTTTTAAATTTGCCACTTTCATTTTTTTAATCACTTTTGCCCTTAAAATCAGTGGCAAAAAAACTGTTATACCCTTGTCACTATCTCTTGGCGAAGACGAATTCACATAAAACTTTCGGTGATGTTGCATATCCATGGAAGATTTCAATCAATCAATTTTAGATTTCTCGATTTCAGACTATTATTGTCTCGTCACTATGGATCTATTGGATCTCCGTCATCATTTCAATCAAATAGTTCATACTTGTTCTAATCTTAAACCTGCAAAGAAATTGGTGATTCCACCACTAGGACGATCAATCGAGCACGAAGGCCTTTCAATGAAGCTCCATCGTCGGAAATATCGAACGATAACACCAAAAACACACAAATCTGCTAGATCGAACAAAGATAGATTCAAACGCAACTCTACGCGATATCAGAAACATGGTAAGAGGTTTACATCTATTGTTATGTTATTAGAGTTTCCAATTTGGTTTCATGATCGTTGGTGTAGCATTGTTG
>OVBE01005229.1:0-22120 GCA_900406425.1 Iberis pinnata | reverse complement strand
TTGCTTAGCTTTTTAATATTTTTTTAAACCTTAATTTTAGTTGACTTTTGCCTAGTTACGTTGAATTTTGCTCTCTTTAACTTTTTGTTGACTTTTTAGTTTATTGCTTGATTAATATTTCAAAACCAACCAAATACTTTTAGCTTAGACTAAACATGATTCTCTTAGTCCCTAGTGTGTTAATTGCATCTTGAATTGGATTGATATCTTAAATACTACAATGATATAAATAAGTTTAAGAAATTTACTTAGAGAATTTTAAAATTAGCAAATTCTAATTTATCAATCACATCAAAAAATCAACATTTGAGACTATATAAGACTTTAATCTGTTAGTGAATTTTTTTAACAATCTAACAATGTAGCCTTTTTCTAAGAGAATCTACTTTAGCATACAAAAGTATCTCAAATAAATATAGAATTTAGAACATTGTAAAAGAACTAAAATATAAGATAGTGGAAGTATCTTAAAGAACGAGAGGTTTAGGAGTGTTCGTCCTTCTTTGGCTTTGTGCCTCTTGCATCTAGAGAATAGAAAAATGTAACGATATTTCTTAAATTGAACTATCAATTAATTCGGTAAAATGTACACAAACAAAATCTCGTATACGTGAGTAATATTTAATTAAATTAATACGGACTAATTATGTCGTCTGATTAGATATAATACTCCTTTTCAGAGTCAGAAGCATAATTTTTTTTTAAAAGCATGTGAGGTTAGATATAATACTCCTTTCAGCCCATAATATTGTTTTCAGTATTCGGAATTAGATTTTAAATATTTGAATATGAAGAATACAAAGAAACTTATTTTTTAATTTAGGATACACAAAAAATTAACCATCTTTCACTATAATTATACCGCGTTAATTTTAGATAAGTGAATAATATTGTTACAAAAAGTATATACTGAAAAGAAAAGAAAAAATTCTTGAGATGACTGTTTGACATTATGGCCTAGTTACAGAGAATAATGCGGAGAGAATAAAACTTTAGAAGAGATGCATTTCCACTTTTTCGTTTCTTCAATATTTGCGAAAACTCGAGATTATGTGTTAATATCCCAAATATTATGTATAATTCTTGAAAGGTATTCACTTGAGAGAAAAAAGGCAAATTTTGTTGTTCCATTTTACCTATCGTCATGCATAAAATTAAATCTTTTGATATCAAAGTATCTCTTAAACAATCGCTTTATTCCTATATGATCCTGGCCAAGAAAATTGATTTGAAGACACGTATCGCTTTTTTTGTATGCACATTTTTTCCCTTCGAAAAAACATTAATGGTTATCGAGTTTTGATCCCAAGAGTCGTTATTCTTATGTCATGATACAATGTTATCATATTGAATTAAAATAATTTTCAAAAAGTGGTTTCTCACTCTCCTGTCTCTCTCTTATGCTCATCTTTGCCGAGGAAGTGAGCTGGCGAAAACAGAAGATCAATACCTCCTTTTCTGAGCACAACCACTTGCATCGCGTGGGGTTGTCTCCTACCTCGGTCTAGTCTTTAGCAGATCCAGCGGGCTTGTATTCTCTTGATGAGTCGGTGGTTTAGTTCCTTTTTGGATCTCACTTTTTCGGCGGAGATGAGTCACCTCCCTGGATCTGCGTGCAAGCTTCTCCCTTTCAGTTTCGTCGGGCCCTGTAGCAACTGATCTGCTCCTCTGGTTGTAGATCTCCGCCGCGTTTCTGAGCTATTCCTCTTCTCCTCCGCCTTCCTTGCTAATCAGAGTCATGCGGGTCTGATCTCATCTCCCACTCCTCGTCGCTTGGAGTTTCCTTGTCGGTCGTCTTCCGGTTTAGGCGCAACAAGGCGGTGGTTGGTAGCCAGTGGTCTCCGGCCAGTGGTGCTCCTTCCTGTCTGAGAACCTTTGGCTTAACGATAAGTGTGCATCTCTCATCTCAGTTTTCGTCCAATGGGGTCTCGATTCTCTATTCCGATGAAGAAAAGCTTCTTCATAACTTTTCCCTCTTTTCTCTGGTTTTCTAAGGTCTCCGCGAAGTAGTTGGTCCTCGTCGTTCATGAGAAATCCGGCTTGGCCAACAATAGTGGCTTCCCGGTGCAGCGGCGGCTCCGCTTCCACATTCTGGTGGCGGCAGTCTAGTTGACAAAGTTATTCCTTAG
Organism: Iberis pinnata; assembly: GCA_900406425.1. Lineage (NCBI taxonomy): Eukaryota > Viridiplantae > Streptophyta > Magnoliopsida > Brassicales > Brassicaceae > Iberis > Iberis pinnata. Next base: position 19,991 of record OVBE01005229.1, on the reverse strand, counting down.
TTTTTAGGGTTTTCTTTTTCATGGGCTTTACGGTTTTAGTTTGTGTTTATATTTGGGCTTTGGATTTTTTTTCTCTTAATTGAGAAGCCGGTTTTTACACCTTTTTAAACTTTTTTTGGTTCCAAAAAACTTCTAATGTGATAGTAGGATTTTTATTAGTTGTTCGATTCCTATTACACTATCATGTCATTGCAGTACAATAGGTGTCAATCCAATCATGTGAAGTTATTAACCACTCTAAATGCAATCGATCTACTAATTCAAGCCAAATAAATAAAAAGGTGTTGGTTAACGATCCTAAGCAAACATAACAAACTGGAAGTAGAACAGAACATAAAAGCTATCATGAATCAACAAATACTAAGGCGTACAACAAGTAAACTAAAAGCAGAAGAGAGGATGGTGATAAAATGCAACAGATTCAGAAGCAATCAAATCAATCTCTTGATAGCTGATCTCAAACTAAGCAATATCCAGACCTAACTCTCGTTAACGGAACATTACCTAGCAGGATTGAAGAAACAATTTGTTCAAGTCAATGAACACTCTAAACAACCAATCTCTTGGGTTAGGAATGTAAATCTCTGAAATCACCTTGTTCAGACATTTCATCAGACACATTTTGGGTGTGGAAATGCCTAAGATCAGATTTCAATTGATCTGAGTGAAATAAGCATTAAGAACAATGAAACAGAAGCGATCTATGAATGATCAAGCTTAAATATCTAAGAGAATTAAGGAATCAGCACCAGTCTATCTCATCCTCAGAAACCTGGGAAACTACTCACTACCCATGATGATCACGAAATCAGAAAACCCAGAAAACGAAACTACTAAAAAACTCATCTTGATCAAATATCAAACTCTTAAGAACAGGAAGAGTCAAAAACCCATAAGACAGTGAGCATAACCCCATAAAATGGTGATCAAAACCAGACAATAAAGTGAAAGATCAACATGCACCAGATATTCATGTCCCTTAATCTAAAATAAACGTAAATCATAAGAATTCATAAACATAAACTTGATTTAATGAAAGATATTGGTTTGACCATCCAAGAACATTTAAAGGTAAAAAAGAGAGAAAAACCTAAAAGAAGAATATAAAATAAAGCATAGGTTCAAATGGAGGCGTGTTTAGTGTTTATATAGTGGTTTAGGAAAACCCTAAAGAAATAAAAGACAAATGATTAAAATCTGCATGTGGTTCATCTTGATCTTTGACGAAGAAGTCAGGCTCGAACTGGGGTCGAGTCGAGATTGAGTCAGGACTGCTTGGGTGATCGAGTTGATTTGGCTCGAGTTATCGAGTCCATCGTGTATGGGTCATTGAGTCGTTCGAGTAGGGTTCATCGAGTCATCGAGTAGGGGTCATCGAGTCCTCGATTCAGGGTCAACAAGTCCAGCATGTAGGGGTCATCGAGTCATTAAGTCGGGGTCATCGAGTAGGGGTCATCGAGTCCTAAAGTCAGGGTCATTGAGTCTCGCGTAGGGTTCATCGAGTCATCGAGTCGGGGTCATCGAGTCCATGATTTCTGATCAAGTTTCTCCCAGATCACTCAGCCAGTTTAGTTCCTTTTTTCTTCCTTGTTGATTCCATTGTCCAAGAGTGCTTCCTAAGTATCTGAAACAACTCCAATATGCACATGTATGCAAATGCTAACGCATAACTACCTAAAAATGTTAAGTTACTTAAAAAGACCTAGGAATGCAAAATATTGATATCTAAATGAACATAAATCGATGATAAATGACTTCCTAAACCATATAAAATGCAAAGAAATCAACACCCCCAAACTATATTTTTTCTTGCCGTCAAACAAGTAATTCATAAGCTTGGAAGAGAAGTTTGAAAGTGAGAACTGAGAACCAAAATATGCTGATAAAATATAGAATTTTTAATGTTCAAGTTACTAATTCTAGAATACAAACCCATCTCATCCTACTTAAAAAATTTAGCCACACTCACAAAGTTCAATTCAGATCAGTTCCAACATACACAATGCATTCAAATTCATTTATCTCTTTAACATTCATTAAACAAAAACCATGGATCAAGCTATGAACATTCATTGAACTCATTTGGCTAAGGGACTGGTTAAGGGACAAAAATGGTCCCTTCATGCATTGGTTAATATTTCAGAACAGGGATCTCTCAAAAAGAGAATGAGTTTTAGCAGAATGCTAAAGGTGTGAACACTTAGATGAATACAAGAATAAAATCCCATCTACCCGAAGTCACAAAAGCTAAAATTTTTCCTACCTCTAAACCCAATAGGAGATCCTAATTCTACCCTTTTTAAGCTCAAAGTGATCTTCATGATTCACGTTTTTCTCTTTTTCATTTTTTCCTTAACAAATCTTAGGGGATGTTCCCATCTTTATCAGCTTCTAGCGGAATTGAGGTTTTCTGGTTTTAACATCTATGGCTTCTATTTCTTTTCGTTTTTCACTAACTTCTTGGGTCCTATACCCTTTTCTTTATCATTTCTTCTTTTTTCCAGTTTTTGCACAAACCATGCCTTTTATAACATTTCCCCCCAAATCATTTACTAGATTAATTTTTTTTTCTTTTCTTTTTCAACCCAACCTCAATACCCATAATCAAACTCGACTGATATTACTCGGTTTTGATGCATTTTGGTAGACATTTATGTGTGCTATTATGCATTATCCAAATATTTTCCTTGCAAGTTTTGGTACATTTTCATGTTTAGCAGGTGTTTAGGTCGATTTCGACTTAAATTGAAGATTTGCAGCATATTTGGATGGAATTTGGCTAAGTAAAGAAATGAGATATCAGCTCAGTTTTGGATTGATCAATATGAAGAAATGAAGCCATGAAGAGTTTGGATCGATCGGTCCACCTTTGGATTGATCGATCCAATCATCCAGCAAAAACAGAAGCTTCAAACCGATCGATCCACATATGGACCGATCGATCCATCACACTGCGAGAATTTTTGGAGATTTTCCATATTTGCAAGAAGAGTCCTAAAGCGTATCAAATTTTCCTATTTTTATTTTTTTTATCTTTTTGCACTATAAAAACCTATACGTTAGGTTTTATTTCATTAAGATTTATTCTATTAGAGATTTTACCGAGGGAGAAGAGATTTTGAAACTCTATATTTGAGAGAAGATTTCTGAATCCTATTTCAATATCTATTATTATTTTTCAATTATGAGTTCTTCTTTGATATTGATTTTAGTTTAGTTTTTAATGTTTGAGTAGTTCTCTAGTTAAGTTTTAGGGTTTCCCGGGTAAACTAGGTTTGAATGTTAGGGTTTATCATAAATGATTGAATTTGTTAGGTTCTTAGTCTAGAATTTTTCCTAATGCATTAATTAGAGTAGCTAATTAATTCATTAATATTAGAATAATAAACGCAAAGAGATTTGGTTTTGAGTTCTGATCTAATCTAGATGAATAAGTGTTCTTGCTTGCGAGAGTATTGTTCTGAATGCTTATGAACAATTGAATATGAACTTTATTGCATGGTTGAATTAGTTAGACACAACGAGAGTTTGTTTCTAATAATTCGAACATAGGGTTTAATACACCAAGAGGAGATTATTCTATTTATGTATTTCATGTTAAGAACTATTTCAAAGTAAAATCCTGCTTGTTAACCTTGGCTTTTAAACCTGAATAATTTTGCATTCCCTTATGCTTGACGGTTTTATTTTATTGTTTACAACCGTTACTTCAATTACTGGTTTGATTCATTACAAACAATCTTTTATTCTCGTCTTAGCTTGATTTAAGATAAAATTGAACGTTGTACTGTCTTGTCTCCGAGAGATTCGACCCTATCTATGCTATTGTGATATGTTCTCTACAGTGTAATTTAAGATTTAAATTCTATATCTATCAGAATTTTGGCACCGTTGCCGGGGAACAATAGTGCCTTCCAATTTTTATTAAGAGTCTAATCTAAGGTTTTTCTTTATACAATACTCATCTCGTTCTTTCTTCTTGTTTTTTTACAGGTGTATGATCAGAAGATCTGACAAATCCTCTGAATTTCTCAGCCTCAGTAACTCATAACTCGCAAAGAGAGAACGCTCAAACCAGAAAGAAGGAAAGACGGAAGCTCATCTAATCCAATGGCTGAAAACGTTAATCTAAACAATCTGGTCGCATCTGAAGGTCAAATCAATCCACCTTTTATTGGACTCAATAAACTAATTCTCCATCAAGAGAGAGAGGTGGACTTAATGGCAATCAAGTACCACAAGTCCGACCAAGAGCTGATGGCAACCAAATATCACAGGAAAACCCAATTCCTCGGAACATCATTGCACAAAACTTTATATTGTATGGAGATCCGGAAAGAGTTGCTAATTAGCGCAATTCACAGAACCATCCTCTAGTTCGCTTATTCAACAACCCTCAAGCATTCCATAACCTCATCAAAGGGAGTACCAATTTCCCATTCAGCTCGTTTAGATGATATGTAACAACCAATTTAATGGTTACCAAATGAGCATCCAATGGATCATATTGACACTTTTGAGTACATCTGCAGTACTACCAAACTCAATGGGGGTATCACGTGATTTCATGCATTGCAGCTTGTTCAATCACTCTCTAACTAAAAGAGCACTTTGCTGGTTGAAATCTCTACCTGCCGGTTCTATTGAACTTAGGATGACTGGAAAGCCAAGTTTCTCAATCCCTTCTTCGCTACCAATAAGACCAACACTTTAAGGAACAAGATCGCGTGATTTATGCAAAGTCTAGTGGAATCTTTTTAGGAAGCCTGGGAGAGATTAAAGGAACTTCTTCGTGACTGCCCTCATCATGTGTTCTCATATATAAGTCTCCTCAACACTTTCTACAGATGACTTGACCACAAATACCAGTTGTCCTTAGATACAAAAAGTGATGGTGATTACATGACCGAAGCTGTTCCAGATGCCTATCATTTGATAGAGAATTTAGCAATTAGCAACAACAATCGCTGCCCAAACTTTGATAGAAGAGCTAAGGGACCTGTATCTGACAATTCTGAACTTTCAGAAGTAAAGCGGCAAGTTTCAGAGATGAGAGGAATGCTTACTCAACTCCTCAAGAGCCAGAATTAGAAACATGTCAGTTTTGCTGAAGTTCTTGAAGTTGATTGCTTTGCCGTTCAAGAGAAAAATATTGTGGGAGTTTGAAAGGAAGTGAGTGATAGTAGGATGTTTCTAGGTATCAATCCCTTACAACACTATCATGGTCATTGTAGTATGTAAGGATGTCAATCCAAATGGGTGTGATACTAGCATACTAGATGCAATGGATGCTTCTAATTCAAGAAAATATGAAAATGGAGGTTTCTAACAAGTCTTAAGTGAAAAGATAATGCATAGAACTAAATGGCAGAAACATAAGAAAACATGCATAAGAAACTAAAAAGGATAGAAGGCTCGATAAGTAAAAACAAAGAAAAAGCAAAAAGTGTAAAGATGCAATCAAGTGTAAAGCAGCTCCTGAGGACAAGGGTAATTGAATAAAGATCCATCCCAAACTACCTAAGCACCTAACATACCTCAGATAATGAGCTACCCCTAGACAGTAAATTCATATGCAACCAAGTCCAATCCCTTGATAAAAGGAATCATCTTAGACAATCAACAAACTAACTCCCGTTAACGACACACTATCTAGTAGGCATGAAGAACCCATCTACTAAAGCCTATAAGCACCCTAAACATCTAATCTCTTAGGCTAGGATGTGCAAATCTCTGAAATCACCATGATCAGGCATTCCATTGAACATTTTCGGGTGCTGGAATGCCTAAAATCATATTTCAATTGGTGTGAAAGAAATCAACATGAAGAACAATGAAACAAAAGTGATCTATATGCAAACAAGCTTAGGTACTTAGGTAAGATCAGAACATCAACACTAGTCTATCCCATCCTCAGGAACTTAAGAAAACTACTCACTACACATGGGTATGAAAGCAGGAAAAACATAAATCATAACTTCAAAACCAAACATCATGATCAAAAGTCAAACTATGAAGAACAGTAAGAACAACAACCCAAAAAATAAGAACATCAATAAAACAGTAAGAAACAGAGGAAAATGATCAAAGCTAAAATAGAAGATTAAAAGCTTAAAAACTTAGATTAATATTCACCAGATAGAACACAACCCTATTCTATGCATAAAAGTAAAAAGAAAACAGAAGATTAACATAAAAACATAAAAGGATTTTGGCTTTTGCATCAAGAACACTAAGAACATCAAAGGAAAAATAGAGAGAAAAGAAACCTAAAGAAAAACATACAAATGGTAACAAAAACATAACTTCTAAAAAGGAGGCGTATTAGGGCTTATATAGTTTTTAGGAAAAGCCCTAAAATGTATAAAAGGCAAAATAAAAACATTCGATTGGGTCTTGGGTAAGGTCCATTCTGGATTCGAGTTGGTCGAGTCGGAGCATGCTTGGCTCAAGTTGAGACGTGCATGAGATCAAGCCGAGAGATGTGTTGTGTTCGAGGCGTGGCCGAGATGGCTCGATCTCCGGATTGAGCCAAAGATCAAGTTGGTTTAGGTGGGCTCAATCCGCGATCGAGCCAAAGGGTTGAAGTGGATCAAGCCAGCGTTGGTATGTTGGCCGAGAGAGATAGATCCAGGCCTTGTATTGATCCAGCCAAATGTGGACGTGGCTCGATCGCCGGATCCATCCGGGCTTAGAAAGTTTGGCCGAGATGGATCGAGCCAGAAAACATGAACAATCGAACCGGACTTAGGTATGGCTCGATCACTGGATCGATCCAAAAGGGTGTTTGCCATCGAGCCGGAGGAATTCTCTTTTGAATATTCCGTTCTGTTCCATTCCATGCATTTTCTGTTCCGTTCCATGCATTTTCCGTTCCTCTTCTGTATTCTCACGAATTATCCTGAAAACTCCTGAAAGTCCTGAAAAATCTCCAAAATTCATGTATATGCAAATGCTAATGCAAAAATCCTTACTACTCACAAACTTGCTAATAACAACTATAAATGTGAAAATATAGAGACATCAACTCCTCCAAACTAAATCTTTGCTTGCCCTCAAGAAAATAATTCACAAGTCTGGGAGTGAGGTTTAAGAGTGGGAACTCATAACCAAAACATGATGCTAACACAAGTAATATAAATGTCCTGGTTACTAGTTCTAGAATGCAGTCCTAAGCTCGTCCTACTTATAAACCTTATCCATACTCATCACAGTTCATCACAGACCAATTCCAACTTCCATAATGCATTCAAATTCATTTGCTCCTTTAACATGGATCAAGTCATGTGCTTTCAATAAAATAATTTGGTCAAGGAAGGTTAAGGAGTAAAGATGACCCTTTTATGAAATGGTTAATGATTCAGAATAAGGGTTCTCTCGAAAGGGAATGAGCTTTAGCAGAAGGCTAAAGGTAGGAACACTTAGATGCATACAGAAATATAACCTCATCAACCCAATACTAATGAAACCTAAGTTTCCTGATTCTACCGAGTAAGAAGTCCTAAATCTACCCTTTGAAACTTGAAGTTATCCAACTTATTCACAAATTCCCCTTTTTCACATTTTTTTAGTTACACTTAGGAGAGACTTCTTACTTAAATGACTGCTAGATGTTTCAGGAACTTATTTACTTAAACATTTATGGCATTTGACCTATTCATTTATACTATCTTTATGAGTTTTACCCTTTTGAATTCATTGTCATATAATTTTTCTTAATCTTCACTAGCCATACTCATTTTTCATACCTTTGTTCCCCCAAACTTTCTTCTTGGATATTCTGATTCTTTTTCCATTCCTCTCCTAAGGATCTTACTTAACAATTCCTTTTTACCACCTACCAATACCCTTTCATTCAATTCCACCCAAATCAACATCCAAAATGTAATCCCCCCTAGTTCTATCTAGTCCAAAAAGCGTGGACTAGAACTACATGAGACCTTATTTCTGTCAGTTCGAACCTAACACGTTCTACCAAGCTCGTTCCAGAAAAGAGCTGCCACTCAATAGTAAATTCAGGTTTTGAAAGAAGGCAAGGTTCAAGGGTGGGGATTCTACTTGGGTTAACAAGAGTGGTAAAAGATTGAAGATAACCGAAATATGTATATACTATTCATGAGTTCATATTCAGACACAAACATGATAATTATTCATTCAAATTCAAGTTGTAACAGATAAGAGCAAACTTCAAATGACATCATGTTTCAAGAGATAAATGATCATGCAAGTTTACATTCCAAGAAAGGTGCAGTTTTACTTCAGACAATTTCAGGATGCATACACAACTAATAACCAGGGCACTAACATATTCTGAGAAAACAGCATGCTTACAAGGTTATCATCTTCCTAGTTCCCTATGCATATGCAAATGAACAACCTATAAGTCTAACAACCTAGATGTATCTATATGAACACTTTGTTTTTGAAGGATAATTTTTGAAAAAATTTCAAATTTTTACGGCTATTACATGCTTATAGATGCTATGTATGCTATGCAAAAGTTGGAGACAAAGGAACAAACATGGAAACTTCATTAGATAACTCTTGAACTCTCCCCCAAACTTGAACTACACAGTCTCTGTGTAATCCAAATTCTCAGGAACGTTAAAGAGGATGATAAGCAACAAGGATAAAAAGCACACTTATGGAAACCGAAAGCTTAAACATATACGAATGAAAACAGATTATACAATGGCAGGGTGGATGGAGATGGACCTCAGTTACCCCATCTGGGCTCGTAGTCATCTAGATAGAGGGTCAAACAGGAGTCCACACCAGATACCATAAGTGTCATTTGTGAGATGATCGCCCTTAAGTTGTTAATGTCATGGCAGAACTCGAGATTCTCAGCTCTATTGAAAGTAGTCCACCTGCGGTGTGGGAGTAGGAAAACTCCTTGGTTGAGGGACATCAGCTGGAACAGATAGAAAATTGGAAGTTCAAGTTCCCGACTATGAACTGTGTTTCCGCTAGGTGGTTCATGTCCATTAGTCTTGATGGCACAGAATTTCCACTAAGTGGTCCCTGAGTATACTTGAAAATGGGTGTTATCCAGCCCCCAATGCTTAATTCTGGTCTCATTCATCCTCTGTGTCCCAGTTGGGGGGTTTTGAACTTCAAAAGTTGCTCTAAGAATAGCTTGAGGGGGTAAGGTCTTAGCTTAGAGACGCGGTGAAATAAGTTATTATTCTACAAAGAGTGGCATACATGTTTATGGAGACCAGGCGTAGGTAGTTCATTTCTTCAGCAATTCCGATGTTGGTGTCTTTTCTAGCATAGAACGAATTAGCTAAGATTTGTTGCACATATCTGATCAATGGGTGGCGAGTGCTCGAGCTTTTGGTCTGTCCGGGCTCATAGTTGGTGGCTGCTATTTCATCCCAAATGAATTCTACCTCGTCCTGAGCATCGGCGAATCTGTTTGGTTGGTACTTCATGCAGTTCAAACCGTAGATACCCCATAGTTGCCCAAAAGTTAATTTGTTGGTTTTTCCATCCAAGTCCTTAAAAGTTATAAAGCCTCCAACAGTCCTATCAGCTTCAACATCATAACAGTAGGTAACCTCCAGAGATGCTAGGAACATGAAAGTTGGCTCCTGGTAGGCCTCATGATTCATGGTGAGCATGCAGGATATCCTCATTTTCCCCAGTATGTCTTGGACTTCTTCCAGGATACCAAGGGTTCTCATAGTCTCTGTATCTGGGAACCTTGATCCTGTGAAGTCTAATTGCATCAGCCTCCCATAAATTTCTTCAACCGATTGTTCATGTGAACCGCTTGGCATTCCTCCATATGACATTGTACCGATTTGGGCGATACTTTAAAACTTCGGGAGGGTTTTGGAGAAACTTGATGCGATCACGAAATGATAAATGAGTGTAAAGTGTTTAGAGTGATGAGAAGTTAAGTCGAAATTAAGGTGGTGGTAGTGAGGAGTGGTGAATGGAGATATGTGGGTGAGGTTCAAAGGAGTGGTATGTGGAGGAGGTTTAGGAGACATGGTAGTGATGGAGGTGTAAAAGATATATTGGGGAATCTTGGAAAGGTGAGAGGAAACTTCTTTGGCACGAGGTGGGTAGTGGGCAAGTGGTGAAGCTTAGCTTGATTTGAAGGATTTGGCTCGATTTTGATCATGCTCAAAAATGGCACGATTGGACTTTGCTTGGCTCGAAGGTGCTTGAAGATGGCTCGATCGAGTCTTTGAGTAAATGGCTCGATCCTTTTGTTTTGGCTCGGTCATGGACAAAAGTTAGCTCGATAATGCGTTTGTTGCGGTTCGGCTATATCGAGCATGGCTCGATCAAACGTTGAGGATGGCTCAAGCACTATCGAGCCATTGAAGTCGGCTCGATCGGACCATGATAGTTGGATCGATCCAAATGTAACGTGGCTTGATGGTTTTTAAACACGTTGTCTGGGTTTGATCAAGGAGGTCTGAGCTAATCCACTTCTCATTTTTACTCAATTGCAAAGTCCAAAATGTATCCCGTAGGTACCTAAGACACTAAAACCAGATATGTTACTTCGACTCGATCAAAAATGTTACTTCGACTCGATCAAAAATCTATGGCTCGATCAAATTTTTCTGTGGCTCGATCAAAACAATTTCTCGGCCCGTGATCGAGTCGGAATGTTGGGCTCGGCCAAATATGTTTCAGCTTGATCAGAACTTATTTGGGCACATGATCTCAAAACTAAATAAAACTCCCCAAGCACATAACCTCAAGTTGACTCCACCTTTCTTTTTTTCTTTATACCAAGTATAAAAGCCATAATCCTACGGTACCCTAAACACCAAAACCAGACAAAAACTTAAATGTGTTAAAAGAAAACCCAAACATGAATTTAAAATTTTCTATGTACAGTTTTAGACATGGTAATTCCTCCTAAGTGAGCTTGTTTAAAGTCATTGAGTTTGACTTCCTGTTTAAATTCTATTGACCGTGAGATGGTTCTCCAAGAAGAACCAAGGTTCCTTCTACAACGACTATATCAGCCAGATAAGGTTTAATCCTTTGACCATTTACTGTAAATTCTTCTCTAGATTTTGCAATCAGAGTGATGGCAGCATAAGGTAGAACTTCCTTGATCATGAATGGGCCAGACCACTTTGACTTCAGCTTCCCCGAAAATAGCTTGAGTCTTGAATTGGAGAGGAGCATTTGATCCCTGACTTTGAAGTCCTTAACCAAAATATTCTTGTCATGGAAGGCTTTGGTTCTTTCTTTATAAACCTTCAAACTCTCATAAGCTTCAAGCCTGATCTCTTAGAGTTCGTGCATGTTCATTCCCCTCTTTTCTTGAGCTGTTTTGAGATCGAAATTCCAGAGCTTAGTCGCCTAGAGTGCCTTGTACTCAACTTCAATCGGTAACTGGAATGCCTTTCCATAGAGGAGCTGGAAGGGGGTTCATCCTATTGGTTTGTTGAAGGCTTTCCTATATGCCCATAGTGCGTCATCAAGCTTGGTTGAGCAGTCTCCTCTTAAACTCCCCGAAACTTTTTCCATAATAGCTTTGATCTGTTTGTTGGAAACTTCAACTTGTCCACTAGTTTGGGGATGATAAGGCGTCATCACCTTGTGCTTCACCCCATACTTCTTCAACAGGTTCTCAAACACTTTGTTAATGAAATGTGACCCAGCATCACTTATGACCACCCTTGGTACACCAAATCTAGGAAAGATCACACTCTTGTATAGTTTTCGAACAACCTTTGCGTCATTGGTTGAGCATACAACTGCTTCAACCCATTTGGAGACATAGTCAACCACTACCAGAATGTTGTTGTTTCAAAAAGAAGGAGGATTGAAAGGCCCCATAAAATCTATACCCCAAACGTCAAATAATTTAACCTCCAAAATTGGGTTCTGAGGAATTTCATTCCTTCTTCCAATACTTCCAGCTCTTTGACAAGGATTACACTTGCAAATGAAGCTATGTATGTCCTTGAACATGGTTGGCCGCCATAGACCAGCTTGCAAGATTTTCTGAATAGTTTTAAATATTGAAAAGTGTCATCTATAAGTGGAACCATGACAACGGTCTAGAACTCCTCTCACTTCATCTTCAGCTATGCACGTTCTGAATAATCCATCCAGGCCTTTCTTGTAGAGAAAAGGGTCATCCCAATTGTAGGGATTCACATCGCTTAGGAACTTCTTCCTCTTAGAAGCATCAAAGTGTTCAGGTATCGCTCAACAAACCTTAAAGTTGACCAAATCCGAATACCAAGGTGTTGATTTTGTGGTTACCATTTCTGCTTCTACAAAGTCGCAAGTGTTGATCATCATCTGTTGTTCTTCATGAATGGAATCATCAATTAGAACTGACTCGTCAATCCTCATTCTAGATAAGTGATCTGCTACTCCATTTTCGATCCCCTTCTTTTCTATTATCTCCTTATCAAATTCTTACAGTAATAGGATCTATTTCAATAACCTTGGTTTAGTATCCTTCTTCTTATATATATATACTTTAATGCTGCATGATTCGTGTAAACTATAACCTTCAGACCAACCAAATAGCTTCTCAAATTTTCAAATGTTAAGACAACTGCTAGCAACTCCGTCTCTATTGTGGCATATTTTTCTTGAGCATCATCCATTGTTCACCGAGCATAGTAGATTACATGCACCTTCTTGTCTATTTTCTGTCCCAAAACGGCTGCAACTGCATAATCGGAGGTGTCGCACATGATCTGAAATGGGTAATCCCAGTTTGGAGCTTGAAATATTGGGGCAGATACCAAGGCTTCCTTGATGTGGTGGAAGGCTTTTAGACATTCAGAGTCGAAGTTAAACTCATTTTCCTTGCACAAAAGTCTGGTCAAAGGCCTAGCTATATTCGAAAATTTTTTTATGAATCTTCTATAAAATCCTGCATGTCCCATAAAACTTTTAACATCTTTTATAGTCCATGGTGGTTAAAGTTGCATCATCACATCAACCTTTGCCTTCTCTACCTCTATACATTTCTCAGAGATCTTGTGCCCTAAGACACAACTCGTTTCCTTACCATGAAATGGCACTTATCCCAGTTCAGAACCAGGTTTGTTTCCTCGAACCTCGTGAGAACCTTGCACAAGTTAAACAAACAAGAGGAGAAGGAAGAGCCATACACGGAAAAATCAACCATGAATACCTCAACCTCCCCTCGATTAAATCTGAAAAGAGCAGGTTATGCACCTCTGAAAGGTGGCATGTGCATTACAAAGGCCAAATGGAGTTCTTCTATATTCAAAAGTTCCGTAAGGGCATGTGAAAGTGGTTTTTTTCCTGATCTTGGGGGTGAATAGAGATTTGAAAGAATCCACTATACCCAACAAGAAAACAGTAGTAAGGGTGATTCGCTAGTCGTTCTAACATTTGGTTAATTAAAGGCAATGGAAAATGATCTTTCCTAGATGCACCATTCAATTCCTCTAATCGATGCACATTCTATGCCCAGTGATGGTTCGAGTCGGTACTAATTCATCCTTATCATTTTTCACAACAGTAATTCCTCATTTTTTAGTGACACGATGAACTGGTGGTATCCAAGTACTATCTGAGATAGGGTAGATAACACCAACATCCAACAAGAATTGCCTTTATCACCATTTCTTTTAAGTTAGGATTTTAGTCTTATTTAAGGTTTCTAGAGTAAGATTCATTTTCAAGATTAATTATATGAGTACACAGATTAGTAGATATTTCCTTGATGTCATCTAATGAATACCCTATAGCTCTCCGATGACTCTGAATTTTCATGGTTTTTACATATCATTTAGCATCAATTATGAGTTCTTTAGGCGTGCATACATCACATTTATAGTTGAATTTAGTAAATATGTGATTCTTAGGACTTTTGCATTAGAATTTTCATATGCACGCATTTTTGAGATTTTTCAGGACTTTCGGGAGTTTTCAAGAAGGTTTTGTGAGAATTCAGAAAAGCAACACTTAAATGGAATGAAGCAGCACTTAGCGTGGAATGGACTGGCACTCATCTGGATCGATCTCAGCTTCACCTGGATGGATCTCAGCTCACTCCTGCATCGATCCCAGATCGATCCCACAACACCTTTCTGGATCGATCTCAAGCAGCTTCCGGATCAATCCCAAGCAGCTTCTGAATCGATCCCAACTGCAACATTTGGATCGATCCCAGCTCACTTCTGGATCGATCCAGATTGATCTCAGGACACATCCAGATCGATCCCGCACCAAGCTTCTGGATCGATCCCGCACCAAGCTTCTGAATCGACGCCGCGCTCAAACCAGATTCATCTCACTCAAGCCTCAAACAAGCTGGATTGATCTCAAGCTGAACTTCTGGATCGATCCTAATCAAGCGTCCCCAGCTCAGATCGATCACGCACTTACCAACTCAAAGTCAAACATGCTCCGACCTGACCAACTCAATTCCAAAGTGGCCTGGCCTAAGATCCGAGCCAATCATTAGGTTTTGTCTTTAGTGCGATTTAGGGGTTTTCTCTGAACACTATAAAATCCCTAATTCACCTCCTTTTGCACAAATCTTGTTTTTCTTTCCTTTATAGGTTTTTGTCTTAGGTTCTCATTCTCTTTGTTGTTCTTCATGTTCTTGGTGTAAAAACCAAAAATCTTTTAAGTTTGTGTTAATCTACTATTTTTCCTTTACTTTCTTGTTTAACTTAAGGTTTCTGTTTATTTTGTTCATATTTATTTACGTTTAAGATTTTAATCTTCTATTTTCGTTTGTTCTTCATCTCTGTTTTTACTGTTTCATTGCAGTTCTTAGTTTATGGGTTTGAGTTCTTGTTGTTCTTACTCTTCTTCATAGTTTTTTCTTAGATCTGCATGTTTAGCTTTGAAGTTATGATTTCTGTTTTCTTTGTTTTTACTTCCATGAGTAGTTCGTAGTTCGTAAAGGGTGATGTCTTGATCTTACCTTAGCATTTAAGCTTGTTTGTTATAAATTCCTTCTGTTTCACCTGCACGTAATGCTGATTGTATTCTTCCTGACCCGTTGCCTTTAGGATCTTCAACACTTGACCGTGATTCATTGAACATGTTCGGAACTAGGTGATTTAGGAGATTAGCTAATCCTTACACAACGCTTAGATTCTTAGGATATTCATGTCAGCCTAAGAAGTTAGAGTTTTAGGAGGCTTTTTGGATTTTGTAGGTTGATTCTTAATGCTTTCTAGGTAGTGTACCGTTAAAGGGAGTTAGGTCTGGTGATTGCTTACGTTGATTCCATTTATCAAGGGATTAGACTTGGTTACTTATGAACCTATCGTCTAGGGATAACTTACATGATTGTTTGAGGTATGTTAGGTTCTTAGGTAGATTGGGACGAATCTCTGGTTGATTACCCTTAGTCCTCATGAACTACTTCACATTTGCTTACATCTTTCACTCTCTCTGCTTTTACTCTGTTTTTGCATAATCTAAACCATGACAATGGTACAAAACATTTTGAATCTCTTCCTCGGCAGACATCTTCGGAACATACCATCTTTGCAAAGTTTGTAAAGATCTGGTTCATCCCAGTAGTAATGTCTGGCATCCTTCAAGAACTTCTTCTTTTGGTAAGCTGAAAAATCATGTGGTTCAAGATTAGCAGCTAAATCGTTAGCAAAATCACGAAACCAAGGGGTAATCATATCAGTCTTATGGGGTCTATGGATACAATTGTTCTCATCATCTATGGTGCTGATAGCACAAATGAGTTCCTCTGGAAAACAGTCATCGATGGGAACATCCTCCTCAACTGTGAGTTAGGATAGGTGATCTGCAACTATGTTTTCAATTCCTCGCTTATCTTTTATCTCTATATCAAATTCCTGCAAAAGTAAAATCCAACACAGTAATCTGAGTTTAGCATCCTTTTTAGAAAGGAGAAACCTCAATGCCGCATGATTAGTATAGACTACTACTTTGGATCCCACTAAGTAGGATCTGAACTTCTCAAAAGCGAAGACAATTGCTAGGAGCTCTTTCTTAGTTGTGGGATAATTGCATTAAGCTAGATCTAGAGTCCTAGAGGCATAGTAAATGACATGGATCTTCTTATCTCTACGCTGTCCAAGAACATCTCCAACAACAAAATCACTTGCACCGCACATTACTTCAAAAGGTAATTCCATATATGGTGGTTGCACAATTGGAGCACTTACCAAAGCTCCTTTGATTGCTAGAAAGGAATATTGGCAATCATCATCCCATTCGAACTTGGCATCCTTGCACAACAGCTTTGTAAGATGTCTAGCAATCTTTGAGAAGTCCTAAATAAACCTTATGTAGAAGCCTGCATGACCTAAGAATTTGTGAACATCCTTGACGCATTTGGGTGCCTGCAAGTTAGTCATTACCTCAATCTTGGCTTTATCCAGTTTGATACCTTTCTCAGAAATCTTGTGTCCTAACACGAGTCAGCTACTCACCATGAAATTTCACTTTTCCCATTTCAGAACTAGATGTTTTTCCTTGCATCTCCAAAGAACCCTGTAGAAATTAGCAAGACAAACATCGAAGGAAGATCTGTGGATAGAAAAATCATCCATGAATACTTTCATGATTTCTTCAATAAGGTCAGTAAAAATACACATCATGGATCACTGAAAGGTAGTTGGGGCATTACACAGTCCAAAAGGCATCATGTGATAAGCATAAATTCAAAATGGACATGTGAATGTCGTCTTGTCCTGATCATCTGGGTGAATCATAATCTGAAAGAAACCTGAATAACCATATAAGAAATAGTAATAAGGGCGATTAGCCAATGTCTCAAGCATCTGGTCAATTAAAGGTAAAGGAAAATTATCTTTTCGAGTTGCAACATTCAATTTCATGTAATCAATACACATCCTATGATCGGTAATAGTTCTAGTCGGGATCAACTCATCATTCTCATTCTTAACAACTGTTATTCCCCCTTTCTTAAGAACTACATGCACGGGACTAAGCCAGTTACTATCAGAAATAGGATAATTAATTCCAGCATCTAGAAGTTTCATTATCTCTTTCTTAACAACATCCTTTAGGTTGGGATTTAACCTTCTCAAATGTTCTATAAAAGTCTTAGATTCATCTTCTATATGTATCCTATGCATGCATAAGTCTGGTGAAATCCCTGTGATATCATCTAGGGTGTAATCGAGAGCTCTACGATACTTTCTTAGTTTAGAAAAAAGTAAAGCGGTCTCTACGTTATTCAAGTAGGCATTCACTATCACAGGGTATGTAGAATTAGGACCTAGAAACACATACCTTAGCCCTACTGGGAGGGGTTTGAGTTCTATCTTTGGAGCTTTCAGCTCGCTCTATGGATTAGTAAGTGGTGCATGGTACGGTTAAGGTAGAGAATTGGCAGTTGTTTCCCCTAGTTCTACATAGTTGGTAATCTCCTCAGTCCTCCTACAAGCATCTAACATCCTGGTGTAACCTGAAACATCATCGCTAAGGGAAAAAGACTCATTAGTAGCATTAGTCAATGCAATCTCTAAAGGATCATTAAACAAAAAGTTGTCAGAAACTCCCTTAACAGCCTTTGCAATGGTATCAACCCATAAAGGCTTGGCATCTAAGGATGGTTTTTCAAAACCTCTTGTAGATTGAACTTCATCACCAAAATGATGATCAATCTTGCCTTTCTTCACATCAATGATAGCTCCAGCAGTTGCTAAAAAGGGTCTTCCTAATATAAGTGGATCCTTCGGTTCTTCTCCAAGCTCTAAAATCACAAAGTCGGTTGGCACAAAGATTGTCCCAATCTTCACAGGCATATTATCTAGAACTCCAACGAGATACTTCACAGAACGATCAGCTAAGATGAGTGAGATCTTGGTACCTTTGATGTCCATCATATCTAAGCTTTTTACCACAGATAGAAGCATACGGTTCACACTAGATCCCAAATCACATAGAGATCTAGCCAATGTGATGTCACCAATTTGTACTGATAAAAAAAGCTTCCCGGATCTCCAAGTTTTGTAGGCATGCAGTTCTGTAGGATTGAACTGCACTCTTCTGTGATTATCATTGCCCCTTTTTCTAAGGTGATTTTGCTTGTGAGCATAATTTTGACATATTTCCTTAAAGAATGAATTATTTGACAAGCATCGATGAATGGTAATCTGACAGTTAATTCCTTGATCATCTCCTTACACTTTGCATCTTCTAGATCTTTTCTAGACTTCTTGGGTTGGACTAGATATGGAACTTTCGTTTTGTAAACTCGAAATAGAACTTCAGAGTTCTGGGATTTACGATCGACCGATCTAGTTTTTCGGAGCTTCCTTTTTTGGATGAATCGATCGATCCTTGATCGTAGATAGATCAGTCGATCTGATGATTCTGGAACTTTTCGTGTAATTGGATCGATCGATCTCTACCTCTGCAACTTTTTCAGGCTTTCTAAAATCTACATTTTCTGTAGACTCATCGACTTCTTCAACCAGAACTTCACCAGTATGCTCTTTTCCTGTATTTGCAACTAAGGATTTTCCATTTCTCAGTGTGAAAGCATTCACAAACTCTTTCTTGGGATTTGAATTAGATATCTCAGAAAGAAAACTAGTTGGTCTTTTGACAGCTTCAGTAGTTTGAGCAACTTGAGTATCCAAATGCTTAACATGAGTAGTCAATGCTTCGAATTTTCTGTTCAAATAATTGTACATACCATCCATCTTGAAATTTAGGTACCTTTCAGTTTGTTGTTGACCATCTAGTATCTTTTGGAGCATGGCTTTCAGACCGTCCTCTTGTTGAACTTGTGTTGGAGGTCCTTGTTGGTAAATATGCTGAGATTGCTGTTGAAAGCTACTTGAATTGTAATTCTAAACAAAGCTCTTATTCTGGTTTCCTTGAAAACCAATTCCTCCAGCGTTCTTATCACTCCATCATAGATTTCCCTTTTTGAAAGCTTGATTGTATCCTTGGTTATACACTCTCTAACTTTGGCTATTGATATAGTTCACTTATTCTTTGAAAGTCTCAGGTCCTTGGAATGCAAAGTAGTATGCCTCTAACTTCTCTTCATCTTTAGCAAAACTTACTTGTCTCTAATTCTAGTTCTTAAGAAGTCTAGTAAGAAGCTCTTCCACTTCAGCTAGTTCAGAGGACTCTGATCGTGGTGATTTCTCTCTTCTATCATAATCTGGACAATGGTTCTTGTTACTCGCAGCTAGATTGTTTATTAGCTGATATGCTTCATGCACTGGCTTAGTCATGAAATCTCTGTTACTAGCTCTATCTAAAGAAATTCAGTACTGAGGTTCGATACCTCTGTAAAACGTCTTGAGAAGATTTAGCTCAGAAAACCCATGATAAGGACGTTCCCTAAGGTATTCTCTGAATCGATCCCATGCCTCAAAGAACGACTCCACAAGACTTTTCTGAAATTGAGATATCTTTCTTCGAAGATTTTTGGTCCTAGTAGTGGTGTAGAAGTGTCCTAGAAACTTGGATTTACAATCATCCCAAGTCTCGACGGAATTAGCCGGCAGAGATTTCAACCTTCTGAGAGCCTTGTCAGCTAGTGAGTGATTGAAGAGCTTACAATGCATAAAGTCTTTAGAGACTCCATCAATCTGAACAGTAGAGCATATGTCTTCAAAACTATTGAGATGATCCATGTGATGCTCGGTAGTAAAACCAAAGAATTGATTTTGGTGAATCAACTCAACGAGCTGGAACAGGAAATTATAGTCTTGGCGTTGAGGTGGATGAGGATGAAGTGCATTCCTATTAGCAAGGAAGGCTTCAGGGTTGTTGAAATCTCCAACTAGTACCATGTTTTGATGAGGTGGGTGATTGAAGACTTGTTTTGGTGGGTCGTTCACAAGAACTTGGTTAGGTCCCAACCGATTACCATTCCCACCTATTTGTTGTCCCTGTGGCACTTGAATACCTTCATCTCCTCCCCATATAGGGTTGATAATAGCATTGTTTACTTATAGAAGAGGAGGTGTGTAACACCCCGTTTCCGGTCAACCCCTTTGACCAAAAACGAGGTTATTACGCCT